>OOFC01016750.1:22302-32606 GCA_900323345.1 Pseudochromis fuscus
CCGTGGCCTCGTTGCAGGGACTCTTCAAAGGCATGGACAACTACTTCACCAAGGACTCCAGGGAGCTGAAGAAAAGCTGCAGGAAAGAGATGGTGTGTCAGATCAAAGAGGTGGCAAATGTGCTCAATGATGGAATAGTGGAGCTCAACGCCATCAGAGAGGAGCTTCAGGATGCTACTGGGAGCTTGTGAGCATCAGCATCTCAAAGACCATCAGCTCCCTCTGCTGGTTAAATCAAGGAACTGCATTGTAGAAAAGTACAAATTACAACCTCTGAGATTGGTCATTGATTTGTGGAGAGGTGACACCAGCTTATGGAAACTACAGATTATTCTTGTGTTTATAATCCAAGATGTTTACTTAACACAGGGACTCTCCAAAACCTTGTATGTGCACTTTATGTACTGTTCTGTGTGAAAGGTTTCAGCATAGGGTGGATTCAGGTGTTGGTTTTTAGTCACAGATTGGTTAATTTAAAACATATGATCTGTAGTTTAGTTGGTGGAGCCACAACATAAAGCAACACAGTCCACAGCAATGTCACAAATATCATGAATGACACCATCCAGGCAAAAATGCATAAAAACAAATCAGTTTTATGATGACTAACAACTACAATTACTAGTCAGTTAGGAATCAAATAAATGTTGTACATAGGTTAATTTATTTTTAATATATCACTGTGTGGCATTGCTTCAGTAAAAGAAACTATTTGAAAAAGGAGAATATTTAAAGAGTAGATCTGCAAAAACAGGAAGTCTACTGCTTTCAAAAATCTTGGCTTTCATTTACAGTTTGTTTATAGACATGTTGCATTTTAGGTTGTGCAGAATTAAAATGTTTGTACATATGTATTTTAAACCGAATATATCATAATTACCTGTCAAAGTGAAACCCAGCTGCTCGTATCTATGTTGTGAGTGCAGAAAGGTTTTTGTTAGTGGTCATATGTAATGCTTCTGCCCTCGTCCTGTCGTCTTGTACATTGTCCTGCATTATTTTAACCTGAATAAAATTTCTCTGTAGAGATTTTTAAATATCTCGTTTTAGCACAAACGGTTATGTTAATGTGTTGCTGAACTTGTGAATAAATACTATTTTATGCAAATTCAGGAGGAGAGGAGATGACTCATCACTTTGATTTGAACTAAACAGATGGATGTTTGTTCACCCAATAATTCAAAGTGTAATGTTGAGACTATACCACTCATTATTTTGCATTTCTACAGGTATGTATTCAGTTTTAACTTTATATTAATACCCCAAATATACATTATTACTACTGTAAAAACACTTTGATGAGCTGCAACAGCACATTTGTCAAATGATATAAATACGAATAGAAAGGACACAGAAAACAAACCTCTGCACAGATATAATCCAGCTGTACTGATGCTATGAACTGAACACTGCTGCCCTCTGGTGGTGAAATAGAAACACTTGTTACAACATTTTTGTCTCTTATTTTAAACTCAACTTTTAAATCCCAAAATACAGAAATAATTAAGTTTTATTTTCTCCCTTTAGCCCTGAAAATGACTTAATTTCAATTTTCTTAGTTTCAGTTTGATTTTGTCGAAGGCCGTTTTCGACAAGATCAAATGTTTATCTTGAGATAACGAAATAAATTATCCTATGAAGAATTTTCTCGAGATAACACGAAAAAAAACACAAGCTCAGGAAAACCGCTGACATTAATTTGTTAACCCCGCAAAATGGAGAAAATAAAAATGTATTTCATCATGTCCTTTTAGGGCTTCTGTACCAAAATGTAATCAATAAACAAACAAAAACAACAAGGTAATCTCCTCGTAGACATGTCTACAGGACAGAAATATAAGACTTAAGGCTGAACAGATTTAGCAGGTTTGATGACATTTTTGTTTTTGTAGAACAAAACAAACCCTAAGGGGAAACAAGCCACGCCCCCTACAGGTGACCACCACAGGTGATCTAAATGAGGAGGGCGCCACTTTCCCCAAACTTCACTGTGAGGGTGTGGAGCAGTGACCTACAGAAACGCGGTAAATGTCAATAGCTTGTTGTTTGAACCAAAGCTTTTCCTGAAATCAGAGCAGGGACGGTGTCAGGTGCGTCCAGCTCGGGTGTTGTGTTTTCTGCCAAACCAGTTTGACGCCTCATGAAGGGGAAGTGAAGGACTGAAGCTGTGCGACTCCTGAAACTCGTTTGTGTTGTTGTGCTGCAGCAGTCCGGCGTTTTTTCTGATGTCGGCTCGGTTTCTCTAAATCCACTGTGAGGTAGGCTCGTTTCATTGTGCTGTTCTGTGCTGTCAAACATTCCTCCGGACACAATGACCGCTTCAGTTTTGACACGAAAACGCTGACCCACTTGTTCTCGCGAGAGAGAGAGAGAACTCCCCCTTCGCCGAACTCCGTTCAAAAATCTACAAGTTTATACAAAGTTGCATTATCCCTGATTTATGCGCAGTGTACAACGACTTTTTGGCGTGTTACCACTTAGTTACACTCATCGTCTCAATTCGGCTTCATCTGTACACCAAACACAACTGTTATGCAAGTTTTCTAACCAGCTTTTGTAGTTCAGATTGTAACTTTATACCGTGCAAGCAGGACCTTAAAGTGGTACTTTTCCTAATGGGGTTTGGTGTGTGGATCTCAAGTGAAAAGCAACCACTTTGATAGTTAATAAAAGCTTTTAAACACTCAAAACAAGCCTGGAGTGTGAGTATGTATTTATTTGGCGCCATGTTTTATTTCAGAATGATGAACATGTTCAGAAGAGAGAAACCTTCATCAGCCCAAACTCCACAGATCCCACCAAGACCCAGTCAGGAGGTATAATGGGATGGATACTGTGTTTATTTCCATGTGTACGTGCTAATAACTGAGGCCTTCATTCATCACCAGGATCTAGACAATCCCATCAAGCACAGCGTGAACAGACATGACGCAGGAACTCCCGCCTCACAGGTGACTGTGCAAACATATATGATTATATACATAGAAACCCACTATGCATGAAACTCTCACTGTTTGTTTAATTATTTGTTTTTGTAGGAAAACACCAGTGAGAACACAGGTCAGCTTAATCCAAAGAGCAAGGTACGGACACAAACATGTTCAGGATCTTTTTGGTGTGCTAACATGTATTGAAGACAAATTAGATGTGTTGTTAAAGTTTGATATTTTATCATAATTAATATTTTGCTTTCATCAGAGGACAGGGGTGATGGGGGTCATGCAGAAGGTCAACCCCTTCAAGTCGTCCTCACAGGTATAAACACTTCATTGTACATACTACTTATTTTATACTATACTGCTTTTTAAATGTATTTTTTTCCAAAATATATATCTTGTCTTATTTTATTCTTTGTATATCTTTGTGCTGCCAACACAGAGAGCTGCTAAGTATGTGCTAAGTACTTTAAGGTAAAGTTTATGATAAAGTTCTGTTTGTTTCTTGTTCTGATTTCACAAACCTGATGTCAAATTACTAGGGGTGGGACTTGATTAACAAAAAAATTATCTAATTAGAGGCTTTATAATGATTTAGTCTCGATTAAACTCATTGTAATCACATCAATATTTGCCCAAAATGCAACATTTTTTGATTTAAATGGATTTTAGTGGAATCAAATAATAGACACAGACATGAATATTGTAAACTCAGCTTTTTTTAATGTCTGGAAAATGCATTTAATTACATTTCAATTCAACACAGTAGAAAAAAAATAGAAAATATCCCTGGACAAAATTCAACAGAGGTACTTTAAATACTTGATTCAGAACAGTATTGATTTTAAATGGTTAAAAACACACAACCAATCACCAACAAGTGCAATGTCTACATCTTTCTTTTTCTGGTAAAACACCCACAAATATAAATAGTCATGTGACAGGAATAAATTGCACTTTCCTGTGAGTCCTCCATGTTGGTTGTCGTTAGCCTAGCTGTGGCGTGTGCATCAGTGAAATCGTGCACTGACAAACTTTCTGCGTTGTTTGAAATAGTTACGTTTTTTTGTAGTTAATTCATCATAATTAATGCGTTAAAGTCCCACCCCTGAAAATTACTCTAATCCTCTCTCCAGGCGACCTCCACGGTCAACAAAGCTCCCTCCTCAGAGTCACTTGAACAAGCAGCAGACTCCACACAGGTGAGATCTCAAACACATCTGGATACACAACAGTCTGGTCCTCTATGATGTGGTGACTACAGATAAGATTTCCTTTAGTTTCAAGATGTTCGAGGTGTGTGTTGCACGTAAAGCTCATTTCAAACCTCCCCCCGTGATATTTTAAGTCCTGGCTTCTTTCTGAGCCATTCCTGAGTGGATTTGTGCTCGGGATCATTTTCCTGTACAAAGGTCGACTTCTGGTTCAACTTTCAAACACTTGCTCCACATTGTCGTCAATGGCTGCATCCTGCTCAGCCTTCAGGGAGTGAACCAACCTCAGACCATTTCCACCACAGGGTGTCAGCTGGTTACATGTCGACTGGTTCTGTGGTCAAACAGCTCGCTCGTTGATTGGTCCACAGCAAACTATTCCTACTGGGATTTCTGTTTTCAGATGCTCCCAGGCTAAATTTGCTCGCTTCATTCCTCAACATGTTGGCAGTTATTTGACATTTTGAGAGTTTTAGCCACAGTATAAGTACCAGGTGTTTATCAGTGCATCAGATGCAAATTCCTTGAATCAAGGTGAGTGAACAGATTGAATGACTCTGTTTTGTTCCTGGTCCTTCAGAGTCCTGGTATGCTGAAGGGAGTCATGCAGAAAGTCAACCCATTCAAGTCGTCCTCACAGGTAACCTCAGCATTGTCTGCATGTTACAAAGGTAACAGTAACAATAGCAGTGAGTGATCTGTATCGGACAACATGGCGTCCACTCAGCTGTTTTCTCACGCAGGTCTCCAAAGCTCCGTCTTCAGAGTCACTGGAACAGGGAAAAGTTTGCGACTCGGCTCAGGTAGGAGCCGCTGTCCGTCAGCTGATCCTGGTCATGCACACACCCATATTTAACCTATTTTAAATGCAAACACAGTTTTGTATGAACACACAACACAGATCCTCACCTCTGCATGCAGTGTATAAAATAAGTAGTAGTCATGAGAAATGTTCGCAGTATGTCTGATTGTATATTATATATGACATGTGGTGGTTTCAGAACCCTGGTGTGTTCAGAGGAGTGATGCAGAAAGTCAACCCCTTCAAGTCTGCTACACAGGTACTACCTCTGTCCACCTGACACAGTATTCAGTGTTTTACACAAACCTTAGAAGATGCAGGAACAAGTGCAGGATTTTAAACAAGATGTCTCTTCTGGATCATCTCAACAAATAAATGCGATCTGATGTTAATCAGGATTTAGTGTCACTTTAGCATCATGTTATGAGTTTTTGGAGGATGTGTTGGGTCCACATACTGTTGTCCAGTTTGATTCCCAGTCAGGGGATGTGTCGTGTTGTTGCTTCCTGTATCTTTACACAGTTGATGATGTAGAAAAAAAAAAATTGTTGTTTAGGTGCAAAAGAGAGACCTTGAAGATGATGCTGCAGATCCACAAGAGACTGGAAAAGAGGTTCAGGACAAACAGGTATACTGAACCTATCCATCCATCCATCCTGACATTGTTCCTTCCATCCTGACTTCCTGACTTACTTCCATCCTGACATTGTTCCTCACTTCCTTTCTTCCTTCCTGACTTTCTTCCTGACTTCCTTCCGGACTTCCTGACTTACTTCTATCCTGACTTCCTTCCTTCCTTCCTCCCTCCCTTCCGGACTTCCTTCTATTCTCTTCCTTTCTTCCGGACTTCCTTCTATTCTGACTTCCTTCCATTCTGACTTCCTTCCGTCCTGACTTCCTTCCTTCCTCCCTCCCTTCTGGACTTCCTTTCTTCCAGACTTCCTTCCTGACTTCCTTCCGTCCTGACTTCCTTCCTTCCTCCCTCCCTTCTGGACTTCCTTTCTTCCGGACTTCCTTCTATCCTGACTTCCTTCTATCCTGACTTCCTTCCTTCCTTCCTCCCTCCCTTCCGGACTTCCTTTCTTCCTGACTTCCTTCCTGACTTCCTGATTGCTCATGTGGCTGAGCTCACTTTTCTGTTTTCCTGCCTTTATCATCTAGAATCCAGGGATGATCTCAGGAATGATTCAGAAAGTCAACCCCTTCAAATCCTCACAGCCAAAGGTACCGGTGCTGTAACGCTGATGAGAAGCAGGAAATCTTCATCCCTTCACTTCCCACACACACTTCTTCACCTGTTTCCCTGCGTTGTGTCTCATCTTTCCAGGACGCCCGGCCTCTGAACGACGACCTGTCCTCCAGCAGTGGAAGCTTAGCAGACAATAACAACTGGACAGAGAAGCAGGTGTGTGTGTGTATGTGTGTGTGTGTGTTTGTGATCAAGAATACTCATAAAAAACCTTCTCTTCTCCAATAAAGCATCTAAAATGAACATGTTAATTTTGTGCCTGTCAGCTAACCAATGTGGAGTAGGTCCACCATTCATTAGCAGTTTGTTCTTGCAATCTATTGAAGTTAGGGAGGGTGACCTTTGTGAAGCTAATAATGAGATTGGTCATTTATAACAATAGAAAACATCCGTCCCCTGTGACTCTGATTCAACACAGTTGCTTTCTCAGCAGTTCTCTCCTCTGTGTAGTGGTACATTGTTTGTTATTCCTGCTATGACCACAAGATGGAGCCAAAGTCAATAATTTAAACCTGAATCATTTGCTGTATATTGAGGTGGATGTAGTCACTGGTTCTGAATGTTGGAGTAAAGCCAATGTGGAGGTGTAATACCACTGTTGGCCACTAGATGCTGGCTCCAATTGATCCCTATTCAAAAATGATGCTCTGTTAGACCCGCCCCCTTTCTGCTCCCCAGCTCTACCCCATTGTCCAAATATGGTCACTTCTGGCAGTGCTAAACACTTGACTTGAGAATGGGCTGGTCCACGAACCAATGGCTGACATCACTGTGTCCATGCACTACAGACAGTCTATGAAGTTTTTACTGTTTTTTATCAGACCTACATGTATGTTTTTCTTCCTCTTTGTTTTATTGTAGAATCCAGGGGGGTTCAAAGGGATGATGCAGAAAGTAAACCCCTTCAGGTCCCACACACAGGTACCACACTGAGTCAGGTCTTGATGTCCTCTACATGTTAAGTCGACTAAGAAAAGACTTGTTTAAAGGAGATTTTGACTGAGTTCAGTTTCAGGACTGAGCTGTGATGGACTCAGGTTATGATTAACTCATTCTTTGAAGCTGGATCCTAATGTTTTTGTTGCGATGCAGGTGACAGGAAGTGAATGTCAGACGGACTCTGCTGCTCCCTCCATTCAGACAAAGGTACGGGTCAAAGTGATGGTGTCTGCTCCAGTTTTTAATACAACACACTTTCACCACAGACACAGATGCATTGTCACTGCATTAATCCTGGATCGTGCTAATAAACTATGGACTTAAATGCTCTTTGTCTCACTTCTGACAGTTACTTGTTTAACTCCATACCTTAATATTTACAACTCAAGTGCCAAAACCTGGAACCAGATTTCCCAGTTGAAAGGAATGTTGTAATATTTTCAATGTGATTGTCTATAAATAAACAAGATCCTACCTTTTAGTATTCACCTTTTTACCCTCTGATTTCTCATCAGGATTACCAGAGTATCCACAGTGACAACTCCACCAGCTCTGAAAGCCTGGATGACAGCTCCATAGAGAGACATGTAAGATGTTAAGCTCATCTTGTTTTCACAATTTGAAATTTTTAACCCCATTTCTCACATGAACCTTGATGAAATGTGATCTGCAGCTGGTGCACCTTAAACACCACGACTCTTTATCTATTGTATTTTTCTTTTCCTGATGTATAAATGGGATCTTTATACTCGGATGTAACAATGAAAGTATGCTGTCTCGCCACAAACAATGCAAAGCATCTGACCTGGAGGAAAAACATGACATGCATATCAGGAACATGTCAGGAAACACAAGATGTTTTAGTATCTGCGAATCAGACAGTTGCAGGAAGAAAAAAAAAAAAGCAGAGGTATTGAAGTTAATCTTTACCATGCAGATTGTTTTGATAATCATGCAGGAAACACCTCACCACAGAATAAAATAAATATTTAGAAAGTACTTCGAGAACCGAGGCAATAATCCATGTCCACCCTCCACCAGATCGTCAACGACATTATCCTGGGTGTGTGTAGATTTTCAACAAATTACATTAAGATGTGAAAAATTGTGACTTTCACCTGAAGAGGCGAGACATTTAACAGTTTTCAGATTGTACCTACTGCTACGCTCTCTTCAGGTCAGAATGGATCTTTGTCACCATTCTTGTTTAAGACCCACTCGTTACAAGAGACATCCTCTAATCTTGGCCTAAAGGTTTCTTGGTTATTACCCCAGATTTCCAAAGAAAATCAACAAGATCCCATCAGTACAAAAACTCATTTGTACCCGTAACCATCGGCCTCTTAAACAACAAAATGCTACGATGATCGGTCCTCGAGTCACCGGTGCATTTTATTTATTTATTTATTATTTATAATTGTGTGTATGGTGTCTTTGTATTTCTATGGTATACTCACCTGTGGCTATCTTCATGTTTCATGTTGCTTACAGTTAATACCACACGTAGTATTCATTTTAAGCTGTATTAAATGGTGCAACCTCCTCCTGTCTGCAGTCTATTTGGTATACAGATGTTGAGACCAGTCGTGAGGTGAAAACTCAGCCAACAGAGGCCCCAAAGAAAAGGATTAAGGTCTGTAATTCTAATGTTCTGGTTGGTTTACATTCAGATTAATTTGATTTATCATGTGAAGTAAAACTGTGTCGAGGTCTGAACCCAAATTTAAGTTTTTCGGTGTTAATACTCACATAGTTCTACATATTTTTTTCTTCTCCAGTCTTTCCGAATAAGGAGGATTCTTCCCAGTGCATTGTTTGGATCTGGAACAAAGGTAAGATCAATATACAGTCTGTTATGATACTGTTAATTTTCTAATTCTGTTAATATTTTATTTATTCTGTGGCGTTTTACATTATTCTGTGTTTTTGTCTCTGCAGGACTCTGCAAATGCATCTTCTGATTCACAAGCACAGCCTCAGGTTAGTACTGATCAACAGGCAAATGAAGGAATTTTTTTATTTATTTGAATAAAATGAAAAACAATCACAGGGTTGGGTTGACTCCCTTTGTCACCTGCATGGCATAGACCCAACAACAGGCTGGTATATATTTTTTTTTAATCATTCACATGAAGCCATTGCTGTCAGTTTGTGGGCTGTGACTGTTTGGTTCCACCACGTCAGACGAGCTCTGCTGATAGAGGTCATTCAAGTACAGTCAAATATTAAAAAGCAAACAGTGTGATGTGCAGTGTTATTGTACCGAAGCTGCCCATTGAAGACAGATCTATGTCGTACATGTTGTTATATTCTGAGCCTCCTGTCCAGTGTTGGAGCAGGACTCATCAAACCATTGATCAGTTTTCAACGTTGGGAAAGTGACAACAGCAGAGCTTGTTTTTGCCACAGTGCAAATGAGTTTGTGCTTGTAATGCCACATACGCCTTCATATGCAAAGTACTTCTGCTCTGTGGCGTCAGGCAGCTGTGTGGATGAACATGCACACCGCTGCACATGTTGCCCAAGAGCCAGTTGTTTGTCAGTTTCAGCTCAGTGACATGATTCTTCTCAAAGAGTTTGTCCTGTTTTAACCCCAACCTGTGGTTACACTTGCCTCATATCTCAATGCACTTCCTGTTCGCAGGTGTTATCAAGTCATCATGTGTTTAGTCTGAGCTTAAATTACCTGTGCAGATCTTTTAACAACAATGGAAAATGATGCTGTAATACCTTTTTACAGGAGAACAGAGACTATTATACAACCATGGAGCATATGTAGAAATGAACACAGCAACTGAGGCTCACAGATGAGGCCAAGTGCAATGATGGCTGCTAGATGCTGACTACAGCAAACTGGCTTCAAAAATTCTCATTTTCAATCATGAAATACTCACAAATCATTGTGATGTGATTTGCTAAAGTCAGTTGTTAGTAGTTGGTCTGGTGATTGATCTGAAAAAGAAATCATGAAGTAGGTATCAGGCTTCAAAAAGAGGGAGATTTAGGGGCGTGGTTAGTTTGATCAACAGGTCTGCTCTCATTTGAGACCTGGCTTCAAAATGCAGGTCCCCACGCAAGTCCCCACGCAAGTCCCGTCCACAACCCCACGCAAGTCCCCACGCAAGTCCCCACGCAAGTCCCGTCCACAACCCCACGCAAGTCCC
>OOFC01016753.1:0-16167 GCA_900323345.1 Pseudochromis fuscus
GGGCCCGGCAGGAGAGCGCTGCGTATGGTGAGGAGCAGGCCGTCACCATCCAGCGACGTAGAGGAGCTCAACAAGTTCATCCTGAGCGTGCTGCGTCTGTTCCTGGTCACCATCGGACTGCTGTTCGCCCTGCTGCTGCTCCTCATCATGCTCACAGAGTCAGACCTGGACATTGCCTTCCTGAGAGACATCCGCAAGACGCCTGAATTCCAGCAGTTCCACTTTGAATACTTCTGCCCCCTGCGGCGCTGGTTCGCCTGTAAGCTACGATGGATGGGAGGCTTCCTCATCAGCAAGTGAGGCGGCGTGAAGGACTGAAGAGGAGACTTTGAATGACTCCACACAGCCCTCCACGGATGGAGATGGGACACATACAACAGACAGTTCAGGAGAAAAGGGAAAAGGAAAACGATGACAGCCCTGTTCCTACCATCAGCTCAGCTTCTCCCAGGAAGCAGCTGCTGTCACAAGCCACGGACTGTCCCCTGAAGAGCCTTGTTTATTACATTCAACCATCACTACGAGGAAGGGAAATCACATTTTACTTTAGAAATTCAGGTCATCTCAAGGTATTTTATTTTTTACACAAAGTAACAGTGACAGGGTTTAATTTAAACACTGAACAAGACTTCACTTCAACCACAGATAAAAGTTGCCTTTATTTTTGTATTAATTTATACGTTGTAACATTACTGTCAGACAGAACCACCTGAAGTGTTGGGGTGTGTGTTTTGTGAGAGTTCGAGGGAAGTTTTAAGACAGGACAGGATGGGAACGAGTGTAACTCATCAGAATTTGTAATAAAGCCAAACACTCATGATGATTAAATGTCACCAGAAAGACCTGAAGCTGGGGGTTAGAGAAAGTGAGAAATTGAAAGATAAGCAGCACTTACTGAATGTAGATGAACCCTGAGTCAGATTTGAAAAATAGTTTGTTTTATACTGTTCTTAGGCAGATGTAAATACACTTGACACATGTTGTGGATGTGGTACACAACTCCACATCCTGCATATTCAATTTAAACTACTGCTAAACATTAGTTACCTATTTGACACAGGTCAAAGGTCAGGTGTGGGTGCTGCTCTGCTCTGTCAGAAGGCTTGAATGAATATTTTTGTAGTAAGTGTGGCTTTGTTTGTGGTCAGACGTCTGTTACGTGTGCTACCATTTTTTTGATACTAGGGCACTAAATAACGCTTTACCATCCAATGACTATAAACTAAGCCTTTGTAAGGATATGAGTAAGTAATGGAGGTTATAGGTTTACTGTTTAATAAATAGCAGCCAAATAATAACTACAATCAACTTCTGTGTGTGTGAGGAACAGTTGTCACTTTGCAGTAGTTGTAAAAGTGAAGGGACTCTGTGAGCTAGCACTGTAGTGATAGTCAAGTGTTTGGTTAGTTCTTTAACTCTGTAGGAGGAGTTCATTTTGATGTGCAATACTGTTAATATTAAAAAAAAACACAGATCCTTTCCATTAAAGGGAATTTGACCTTGTTTTATCTTTTGTAAAGTACAAAAATTAGTGCTATTTTCCCACAGTATATAGTTAAGAGAGTTTGTTTTTAGTTCAGGACCCATGTTGAGTAAAGATTATTTAACTTTGTTTAGCTCTGCCGTGGTTAAAAAACAAAAAAACAAACTGCATTTATCAGTAACAGGCTGAGCATATTTAACTCACGTTTCCATTTTTGCTGCAGCTGCTGTCGTGTCAACACACTGAGGTTTTCCTCACAGTGACTTTTAATGTACTTGAAGCTTTTTTTTTTTTTTTTTTTACAGTGGTTATATGGTTTTTCGGCCCCGTCGTGTTTACGTCCTGCCGCCACCTCCATCATCACGCCTACCAAAGAAAACTTCTGTTGTCTCACACGTCTCTCAGTTTGCGTCAACAGATGGAAACTAACAGTCTGCTGTCCTCCTTCCAGCCTTACTGCTTGTATTTCAGAGCCCACAGTGTGTCTTTACAGCCCAGCTCAAACTAGGAAGACAGTTCAGTATTGGTCCTCTCATCAGGCCTGCAAGTGGTTACCTAGGAAACATGTATGTGTTTATTCTGTGTGTCGGTAGGATGGATGTGTTATTTATGCAACAGGAGGAGTGGTTTTGTCCAGAGATCGTTCTGATGGACTGAGGTTGCGTAGGTCCTGATAGGTAGTTACAGTTCTGGTTGTATTGTATTGGTTGAAAGCATTACTTTGAGAGTCCATGTAGTGTTAAATAGCCAGCTTTACATGCTGATTTTATTTTTGTACACAGTAAAAAAGGCCTCACGTGTTAATAATTCTCAGTCTTTTTCCCTTTTTAAAGTTGGAGGAGTAACAGATATTTTATATTAGACTTGATGATTAATTTAGTTTGATTCTGATGGTGCTCAGTGGTTTTTGATCGATAAGTGGTCGCATATGTGGAGAAAAAAGAGAAATCAAGGCAGAAATTTTGCTTCTTACCTACCATGTGTATGAAAAAATTGACGACATAATGTGAGCAATAAATATTACAGATTATGTAATGAATATTAATTATCATAAACCGCAAACTGATGTTTGTCTCTGTCTTCTAGACATGTGAAATGTCTTTAAATCCGCTTTGAGGGTTAAACAGCCTGTTGATGCATGTGTGAAAGGAGCAGTATCCTCTGTTCCCGACAGGTGGTACAAAGACATTTCTCCAGAATATCTATTGTCAAAAAAATGTTTCTATGTAAATCCTGTTTGGTCTTAGACTGCTCTTTGTGGACTGAATTTATAGGAACTGATTAGATGCGAGTTTTCTTGTGAACGTACGTGGAACAGATTTATTTTTTAGCCAATTTAAACAGCAGAAGTAGCATTTTTACCTACCTGAACTTTTCTTTGTGCAATGCAGTTCAATATATGGATTTTTTTTTTAATTGCCTAAATCTGTTTCACATCACTTGAAGTGGCACAGTGACAAAGAAGGGTTTCACTGATCGTTCTCATTGTACTGAATCATGTAAACGGGAACAAGGCCTCAGACGTGGTCTTGCTGTCAGCTCCCTTACTGTACCATGGCCCTGCACATGGAGATGTCTCTGTAAGCATGTGTTCTGCATTTATTACCTCCAAACAAGACTGCTTCTTTCCAATCACTGACTGAAGACTGGTGTAATCTATTTATGAATAAATATTATCTATTCTTGACATCTGGCAGCTAGTCTGGCTACAAGTTCAATTTTGACTCCACAGAGGAAGCAAACACAGGTCTTCAGTTACCCTCAGTAATCCCCACTCTCCTCTCATGATCAGCACCTGCTGGAGTTTTCCCCAAGTGTAGCCGATGCTAATGTCTGTCACACTACTGCCACCTTCAGGCGACAGTGATACACCATTCACAATTCAAACTGTTCAATAAGAAAAAGTCTATTTATTCCAATTGAACAAACAAAAATAGGACTGAACACATTTGTACAACAGGCACTTTTCAACACAAAACAAAGAAGAAGAAGAAGAATGCCATTGGAGAAGTGGGACATTTGATGTACAATATTTTGAAATCTTTGTACTTTTACTTGTTTGGAATTATACTTGAAATTGATTTGAATTGAAAACATTTTATTTAGAAAAGTCCTAATCTCCAACTCAACATGTCTGCAACTGAAGTACAGCAACATATAAAAACAAGAAAACATTTATACAACTCATACAGGTTGACAAATAATTTGATAATGTTATATTTCAGCTCTGTGTCAAAGATGGAAGAGCTGCTGAGTCAGTGTCCTGGCAAAACAAACTGCAGGATGACTGGTCTGTCACAAGGTAACTGAAAGCTGAACAACCTCTGAACTACAGAAGGAGGAAACCACCAGAGCAAAGCTGCAAATCTGATTCAAAAATGGGATTTTTTTGGTCTTTCTACAAGCAGAAGAAACAGACCCTCCCACTACGAAGGCCGACGGCGGCAGCATCGTGCTGCTGTGCAAACCTGTCAGCTTGTTGAGACTTGGGGTAAAATAAATGAAAATAAATCTACTGCCATCTGCAAAGGAAGTGATTTCCAAACGTGCAGCTGAAGCTACAGAGGATCATCCTGGATCACAGACCTCGGTTCAGGTGAGGCTGTGTCAGAGCGCTGCTGCTCATTCAGTCCCTGTGCAACGATTTAAAGATGGGGTGCTCAATCCTGGTCCTCGAGGGCCCCTATCCAGCATGTTTCAGATGTGTCCCTCTTCCATCACACCTGATTCAAATGACCAGCTCATCATCAAGATCTGCAGAAGCCTGATAACGATCCTGGTCATTTGAGTCAGGTGTGTTGGAAGAGGGACACATCTGAAACATGCTGGATAGGGGCCATCGAGGACCAAGATTGAGCACCCTTGATTTAAAGACTGGAAAAGAGTCAAGTGTCCTCTTGCGTCAGGCCAATTGTATTTCAACATGACATCAGACTGAGGAAGCACAGTGACTGCGAACTGGTGGGTGACCTCTGGACCTGGTAGAACAAGAAAAACTACAAGCTGCATCAAACTGAGGTCAACATATTTTACAGCATCGGTAGTGTCAGCTGTGCTCTGACGCTACCGACCAGAGGAACCAATAAATGTGTCCTTTCTGAGACTTATCTTGTGAGTTCATCACATTACCTAGGAACATAACTGGCTCTGTGATATTGTGATTTCAGTAGATTGAGAATTAAAATTATGTATCAAAGCACAGAAATACCTACATGTTAATACTCTGACCGTGACCAAACTGTTTCCATGTTCTTCCTACCTTGCTAAAGCCAACCAGTGGCACTGCTTGGATTTTTTTTGGTCTTTATTTTAGCTGGAAAACACATGAATGCGTCCTGATGAATTGCCGCCCAGCAGAGCGCTCTCTGTGGGGTGGAAGGCCGTGACGGACAGCACCGTGCTGAGGTTGTCGCTGTCCATGAAGCAGTGCTGGGCTTGGCCGCTTTCGTGGAACACCTGCACCCTGCGAGGCTTCACCATGCTCCCCACCACAAAGCAGTCTTCCTGTTTGGGGTCCCACACGGCTGATAGTTTGGACAGCCAGCGGCCTGTCTGCATGTCATGTCTACAAAATGCAGATGAAAGGACACTAGTAAATTCAGGTTACACGGACGACAACAACCCAACACTAACAAGTTCAACTGAGGGACTGTACCTGATGGATGTCAGCATGGGAGATGTAGTCGTCATTGCAGATGTGTCATATATCCTGTAAAAAGTTCAGGCAAACATTAAGCTGGGACTGAACGACGCAAACTACAGGACAACACAAATATCTGAGGTGCTGTGCCAGCTTCACCTGATGTAGTTGTCCATACAGGAAGTGAGAACTCTGTTTCCTGTACAAGGGGAGAAATAGGCGCTGGATATGCTTAAAGAGTGGCCGAGCAGCTGGGACACTGCCTGGCTTTTGGTCTTCTTCAGGCACCGGCTGTCATAAATACTCACGACCCTGTCGAACACAGTAAAACATCCATTTACAGACAGGCCAGAGAACTGTACACAGACAAGAAATGGAGGTAAATACTCTGACATACTTGCTTTCTGCTACTGCAAAGTACTGTCTCTGTAGAGGGTGGACACTAACACACCGCAGGGTCTTTGTGTCCAGTGAGTGGAGGGACTCGTGTGAGTTTCTGCAAAGAAGTTAAATAGAAAAGTTTCAGTTCAGACTCTTCATGTTATGCTCTTTAACTTTATATCATCATTAACACCTTACCCTGGGGTGCGTCTATCAACCATAGTGACTTCTCCATACCAGTTTCCAACCACTAGCGTTGAACAGTCGTGTGACATAAAGTCAAATGTTTTAAGGCCATCATCGATTTCATACACCTACAAAAAAAATAATAATAATTTGAAGCAAATGTGCTGGGGATGTTTTAAGCTAGATGTTGTCATAGTTTTCATGAATGGAAAGGTATCTCACATCATCAAAAACAGCTTTCTCTACATCCATGCAGCGCAGAGATCCATCGTAGCTGAGGCTCAGCAGCTGCGTGGGGTGAGCCCTGGAGAACGCCATGCAGCCCACCGGCCGAGAGTGGGGCTCAAAGAGCAGCACCCCATCGTCGCCCCAGTCACCTCCCTGCAACAAAATACACATTAAGGCTGCACGGTTCTGGATAAAATGAGAATCACAATTTTTTAGAATTGAGATCATGATTCTGTCACGATTTTTTTACAAAACAAATAGTTACTGTGCTCAAGGTAAATGTAACTAACATATGGTCCCTGTTGTAAGCCTGGCACATCAACTGTGGTAAACAGAAGGAACGCTCCTGTTTTTAACTCATTTGATTTTCACCTGTCGTTTTCTTGGCCTTTACAGCTTCGTCATGTTGCATTTTATTTTTAACCCGACAGTCTGCACAGTCATAGTCAGAATAAAAAGTTTCTACAATAACACAAAATAGTTTGGTTTAATCTACAACAACAGTGCTTTAGTGCAACGTTTAAAAAAAAACAAAAAAACATGAGCTCTGAGCTTCCGGTCGGTCAAACAGCTGACAGAGGTTGTAGCGAGGGCTCATATCTCTTACAACGTCAGAGCAAGTTTTTTTACCAGGCTCTAACTTGACGAATTAAAAACAAATTTGGAATCAAAATAACTAAATTATTGTCTGAAATAATCTTCAAACTGTTTCTGTGACACCACAACAGTTATTCTGAAGATGACTTCATCAACTTTCTCCTTCGCCCGACAACCAGCTACACAGGGGAGGGACTATCCTCTGTCATGGAAACACAACCAAGGTGAGCTGAGTAGGTACCATATAGAGATAGATAGAGAGGGATAGACAGAGACAGAGACAAAGAGACAGAGAGAGACAGATGAGTGGCTACACCAGGGTTAGCCAATCCTGGTCCTCGAGGGCCCCTATCCTGCATGTTTTAGATGTGTCCCTCTTGCAACACACCTGATTCATCATCATCATCTCATTTGATCAGGATCGTTATCAAGCTTCTGCAGAGCTTGATTGCACCTCAATTGATGAATGTGTTAACAGTAGGACTTTGAAGCTCAAACAAGATAAAAACCTGTTGCTTTGAGCAGGTTTTAAGTCACAGACCGTGTATAGAACTGAACGAAGTAAGTGTGACATCAGCTGTTGGTCTGTGGACTCCTGTTTTGAAGATAAGAGATCAGCACTTGAATGTCACCATGTTGGTTGTTTGGAGCCAGAAGTGACCATATTTGGATATGATGAAAGTGTGAGGAGGTGAGTCTGACCCTTGAACCCAAAGTCACTCCCCATTGTGTCCAAAACTCGACTTCAGTGCTCTCATTGGACAACAGACTTGTCGATCACGCTAACCACACCCTTAAATATTACTCTTTTTGAAGCCTAATATCTACTTGTTGTTGTTGTTTTCCAGATGTACCACCAGATCACTGATAAGAAATTAACTTTAGCTCCATCAGAATGACTTGTGGGTAAAAAAGTATTATTTTTGAATTGAAGTAAATTGGAGCAGTCTCTAGTGGCTGGCACGAGCATTGCACTTTTTTCCACTTCTGTATTGGCCTCATTTTTTAACTCCACTTGCTTTGTCCATTTCTATATATAGTGTATGTTTTGAGTCCACTTCCTGCCCTCTAGTGGTTAAAAGCCAGCCTATAAACCAGGCAAAAGAAAACTCACCAACTTCCAAAGTCCCACTTTCCCCCACTTGTCTCCTGCAGCCATCAACAGACTGCTGGTGCAGGGGTGAAAGGCTGCAGAGAAGATGCGATCCTTCACCACTTTGGCTACTTTTTCCTCAGTTATCCTCATGTTCTTGAGAGCAGAGCGATATCTGTGTCGACACATCAGTGTAGATTTCGTTCACTCTCAGAGAATGACCAGTCATAAGCAGAGCAGCCAGCTGGCATCTGAATAAAAAAAAATTAAAATCTTACTCTGTCAGATCACGCTTCATCTTTCTTTCTTCTCTTGTTTCCTGTGAAAAGAAAAGCAAATTGAAGATTTGCGATTCCAAAAATGACGACAATGACAAATATGGAAGGCCACATATTTGAAGGTTAGCATGTACAAAGTATTTCTAGCCAAATGTCACAAATGTCAACAGCTCAATAGCACTACTGATGTTTACTAAGTAAAAGTAAAATTAAGTAAATTAAAATGAAAGAATAATTCTGTTTTAAATTGTGGTGACCAAGAGAGGAGACAAATGTAGAACCAGGAGCGTGATGCAAACACAACACCTTGTAATAGCCTAAAACAGCAACTCCTACCTCAGAGCAGAGCTCAAGAAGCTGTGAAGGCAGCTTGCTTCCCTCTTCCATGTTGACTGGATTCATGGGCAGAGGGCCAGAGGATTTCTTGGATGGTGAAGACTTCAAAGCAAGTAAATAATGAGTCACAAAACCAAAAGAAAGAAACACCAAGAAAAAGCTGAAGACATACTTTACTGCAGCCGTGGAGTAAGATGAGGCCTAACATGTATAATTAGGTTGTTTACATGTTTGTACCTGTTCATAGATCAGCACACCCCTGGGTTCAGGGGGAAGAGTCAAGACTTCTGCCTCTTTATTTTGGAGACGCAGGGATTTGCGAGCTGGCAGCACTTCTTTCACAGCCGCCTGTGACCTGCAGCCACAGAAACAAAATATTATGACAACAGGAAGTCTTTGTTTGAGTGAACATTTATTTATAAAAAAAAAAAAAAAAAAAAAAGCAGTGATATCTTCATACAACTCGAACACATACTTAACACACAAGCATTTTTTTGTGGCATGAAAGCACAAGAAGAAATGTTTATAATTCATTCACTTCACATTTTGAGATACATTCACTTCCTAATGTCTCTGTTGGGTTTGTACTCAAAGCAGTTTGTTCATTTGTTTAATTTGGTTCTCTTCAACTACTTTTAGTGAAAATCTGGTGATATTTAATGTTGTGTTTGCAAAAATAAAGAAGATTCTACAGGTTTCAACAACTTTTTAAGCAATACTGTAAGTGTATGATGTTTCACACAGAAAACAACAACAACAACAAAACACTGAACACCATCATGTTGTCCGGATTATAATTTTAATTGTCTGTGCTGCAACAGGTGTGATGCTGCTCTCACACCATTTTATTTAAAAAAAAAAAACAATGTGGGGAGAGTGACATGGTAACAAACATACCGCATGAGACCCCTCTGCGATGGCTTTGGTCGCGACAACTGCTTGAACTCCTCAGTTGCCTTTTGAAAAAGAAAAAAACAACAACAACTGACAGCCAGTCTGTTCATTCAGAGTCACAAACAAAAGTCACAGGATAGTCATGGTGAACTCGGTGCATTCGTGCATCCACATCTGTACAGAATATACACAAAAAACTCATACTAACATAATCTAAAAATGTGTGATATCAATTGTATTTCTTTAACAGAAATAGAGTAAAGATATTTTTGTTACACTGGCACATGACATTTCAATTGTTGTGCTGGTTTACTGCTTTATATGCTACTGGTTGTTGTAGCTAATCAATTAAACTGGATTTAGACCAGATATTTACCATTTGTCTTATAATCTAAGTACCTATTCATCCAGTAAGTAACTGGGCATCATGCAGCTGCGTGTCAGGCTTTGTGGGCAAAGAGATCAACATGTCATCCTACCTGGAATAAGTTGATAGAGGACAGAAACGCTTGGTTCTGTCTGATGTTCTCCAGGCGCTCCAGCTCATAAGCAGACAGTCCTCCATGTGCATCCTGCTGCAGGACAGAAAGGTTTTAATGTCACAAGGTCATCTCTAAAACGTGCAGTATCAATAAACTAGACTGCTGAAAACTTACTGCATATTGTAACAGCAGTCAGAGTTTGAATACTTACAGATGTGTGCTCCACATCACTGTTTTCAACATCCTCTTCATCCTTTAGTTTGTCTTTCAGGTTGTGTTTTACAGTGTGGGCTTTTGTTCTCTGTCAAGGTGGGCATATTAAAGCAAAAAATAAATAAAAACACCTGCTGTTACAACAGTATTGTTTGTATGCAATTTCATCCACACATTAGAATATTTTAGGTTGTTTCAACCCACAACTGGGTCAATATTGAACTAACAAATGGGTTATTTTTACTGTACTTTGAATGGAAACAACCTAATGTATGTAAAAATGCAGCATACAAATATTAAAATACTGGATAAAAACACAAAATATTGGTAAGACTGTAAAATACTGGGCAAAAACAATAAAATGTTGGGTTAAAACAACAGAATGCTGGCTAAAATGATAAAATACTGAGTAAAAAATCCTAGGTCCAAATATTAAATTGTTGGGTACAAACAGCCTATTACTGGGTAAATGAACCCAGCGTGTGGTTAATCCAACATTGGCTCAGTTCTGGGTTAAAATAACCCAACATCTTTAGTGTGTGAGGACTGTCCCGTGCCTTTCTCCTCCTGGGCTCCTCGGCTGTGCTCTGCTCAGGAGAGTACTGGAGGCGTTTAGGTACCAGGACGCTTCGAGATGACCGTCGGACTGATGTCTGCACATCCTCGGGGGTCAGGTCCTGCCAGGTGTGCATTATTATCAGTTAACTTCACAACCAGTCAAACGAACTGAAATGCTCTTTCCACTTTCCAAAACAAACACACGTTCTAGCACCGCGCGCGCACACTTTGTTAAAACAAAACTGTGCCACTTCATAGTTACATCATCTCTAGTTGAGCTAATGTTAATTTGGCAGCCCGCTGGCACATAAGAACACAGTTTAATAAAACACAAAACCTCTTCAGTAATAACTGTACCTGGACGGCGGGTCCACCTCTTGTCCGTTTTGTAGCCATATTTGTGCGTGTATATCTACAGGTGTGAATACTTGTTCAAGAGAAGTGTAACGCAGCACTACATGCGCATGTCCCAGCTGAAACTTCAGCTGTTCACGCCGATAGTTCAAAGCGGGTAGTAATTGGCGCCACTTCCTGCTAATGTTTTGTAACAAGCCCCGCCTCTTTGTGTTGTGAAACAACAAAATCCCGGCTCATTGGCTGGGATTGAAACGTCATCGGGTTGTTCCATGCTGCCAACAGCCAATGAATGCCTTTAATTTTGATCGACAGTTAAACTCTCCCGCCTTGCTTCAGTCTCTAACGGGATGACGTCGCCCCCTTGTGGCTGAACGAAGTGAAAGCAACAGGGAGCTGAGGGAACTTGTGGTCAGTGGTTCACAAACACCATACAACAGAGATCAAACGGGAAGCATTTGATTGTGTACACATACACAACTGAAACAGAAAGTAGTTTTCATAATCCAGGCAAATATTCTCATGCATACACACTGAAAATGGTGGGTTGTTTTAACCCAGAACTGGCTCCATAACTACATGCTGGGTTAATTTAACCCAGGAAGATGGGATGTTTTACCCAACACTATAATTTTCACTCAATATTTTGTTGTTTTTTGTCCTCAATATTCAGTATTTACTGTCCTCAAATCTCATTTTTACCTTAAACCGTTTTTATCCAATATTTTGTTGTTTTTACTCAATATTTTTGCTCCAGAGTTGGTTTTTACCTCAAATTTTGTTGTTTTTATCCCAAATCTTGTTTTTATCCAACACATTGTTGTTTTTACTTAATATTTTTGTTTTTATATGTTTTTACACAATATTTTATTGTTTTTTGTGAGTATTTAGTTGTTTTTATTTCAAATTTCATTGTTTTGGCCAAAAATTGTGTTGTTTTTATCCAACATTTTGTTGTTCATTCATTCTTCCATTCATTCATTCAGCTTCTCCAGACACTTATCCAAATGGGTCACAAGCATTTTGTTGTTTTTACCTAAAAGTTTGTTGTATTTTTACCTGACATTTGCTTGTTTTCACTCATTATTTTGTTGTTTTTAATTCTGTATTTTATCCACTGGACAAAAGCAACCCTCCTTACTGGGTTAAATTAACCCAGCATGTAGTTAGTCCAAAATTGACCCAGTTCTGAGTTAAAACGACCCAACAAGATGCAATTACTAATAGAAGCAGTGAAATGATCTTAAAGCACAGAAGTGGAATTTGTTTATTAGTAAAACATACAAAAGTTTATTCAAGAAAACAGACTGATCTGACAAATGGAACCTTTATTCATGTCTATCTCCAAAGTTTGAGATGTCTGCATCTCAAAAAGCTCCATGACACCCTCCTTATGAAAGAGTAGAAATAAAAACAACTTTTAAGGATTTAACAAAGGGAAAGACCCATTATGTTCTCATAAGAAAGCAGTCAGCAATGATTAGAGTGGGACACACAAAGATTAATGATTGTAACAAAGTGACACACTGTATAAAATATACACTTGATAAACCTAGTAAGCTAATTTAGGAAAAAGACCTGCAGAAAACCTAAAGGGAAACACACTCCTACCCTGATACCAATACAACTGGAACTGAGTAATCTGTAGCCGCACTGAGGAGATCAGACTGACTACATAGGAGGAAGTGTGTTGCTGTAATAAACTTCAATATGCAGGAAACACAAAGGTCAGTCATGACAGCCAGCCTGTTTAGCTGCAATGTGCTTAATGAATTGAAACACAAGCAGAATGCTCTCCTCAGATGTGCTTGTGATCTACTGGAGCTGCACCGCAGCTAATGTACAAGAATGTGGTTAGAAATGAACTTTGTGTTAATGTGAGGCACACGCTCCTTTATCTGATGTAAAATTGATACATGTGTTTACGGCCTTTGTAAATTACAGTTCTTGACACGTCTTCATGCATTTAGCTTACGCTGTTCACAATTCAGTTGAGAAATGATGATACTTGATGATAGATACCTTTATGGATTATATCAAGCAAAAACAATTCATTAACATGGTCCCTGGTGTGACATTTTCCTGAGGTTTCCCCACTTAGTTACAATGTTACTCCTCAAACTAAAGGTAGAGGGTAGGAGGAGCACGCGGCCAGTCCACACATGTTTCTTCCACGCTCAATCAAAAAATATCTGATGGAACGAAACAGAAAGATGTCAATGACGCTTGAAAGCAGTAGCAAGTCATCACACTGACATGCACACATAGAGTAGTTATATTTACCCGTCCTGTCCCCAGGCTGTGCCCCAAGAGTTCTTCACAATCCAATACGGTGTGCCGCTCTCTGCAGCACCGTAACCCACAGCCAGGACCGCATGATTCACACTGTCTGCTGTGCTCTTACACAGGGAGCTGAACAGACAACACAAGATCAACAAAACACATGTTTTATAGGGAGAGTGGGCTGCTGGCCTCCTTTAAAATTATACTGAATACTGCATATGCAAAACATGTTGTGTAATTGTTTTTTTTTATTGGTCAAGACAAAACTGTGAAATGTAGGCTGCACCAAATAAACACAAAAATAATCAGTAAAACCTCAGACTGTAGATAGAACGGATGATACTAACATGATGTCACCTGCTGGTTTGTGGACTCTCACTGTGAAGCCAGGAGTTTGGTATTTGTTGTTTTTGGAACCAGAAGTGACCATATATGGATATAAACAGAGGAGTGAGGAGGCGGGTGTGACCCTTTAACCTGAGGACACTGTCCAATTGGAATGAGACTCGTGTTCAGGTCTGGTCTCATTGGAGACCAGGCTTGTTGGTCAAACTAACTCCGCCCCTACATGCTGCTCTTTTTTGAAGCTTAATAGCTCTTTAATGATGAAATGATTTTCAGATGGACCACCAGATCACTGAGAAGAAGAAATCACTTTAACTAATGACATCTTGTTAAAAAATGTGTTGACTGAGTATTTCTGGATTCAAAATGAGGATCAATTGAAGCCTGAGGTTTTTGGAGCCAGCATCTAGTGGCCGGCAGGAGTATTGCACGTCTTTGCTTTTCTGCTTCCCTTTCTGCTTCCATTTTTATATACAGTCTGTAATTGTATTTGTGTGAACTTTACAAAAACAGTCCACCATGGGTGATATGTCCTAGTGATCGCTAGTTAACTTTGTTCAGTTATAATACAGAGGACAGGAGCACTGTAAGTAACTGTAGACACCATGTTTGAAATGAACCATCCCAGTGGCCACTTCATGAACATTAGTCACATACATGTTCCAAACCAGCATGTGTTTTTTTTCTGTTCACGACACTGGGTTTGAAAGTTATTTCTAAGTCTAAAATATCTGTTATTTTACAATGTGGGTGCAGGCAAACTTCTGTCACATCCCACAAAGAGCCATCAATGAAAAATTTTGGCAACTGCAGATTTCACTGTTAGCCACATTATTTCCATAATCCTCTTCCATGACTAAAGAACTTCAATGCTGCTGGATTACAGAGCAAAAATCTCATTATGGTATTATAAATATTTCCACAGTGCAAAGAAGAACAGCAACAAAGTGGCTACAGTCCAACACGATCCACTGCACCGAACAATGTGACCACACGTTAGCAGCGAACAGCTTTTATCTTACCTGGAGTAAACACCTTCTTTGTAGTGCATGAAGTCAACTGTGACATCAAAGCTGAAGGTGATGGGATTGAGCCTGGACACAGCATCAACCATGGCCTTCTCATCATACTGTGGACGGACAGAGATTTGAACAATACGTGAGTAGCAACATGTATGAGGACGCAGAGTGACTGTATTCAAAGTTAAATGTTTACCACGTAGGCTACTTCATGAGGCTGTACAGAGTATTCAAAACAGTATAAAACTGTGAGTTTGTTATCCACCAGTAATTTACTGAAGGACACTCACAGTGTGTAGATACTGTACAGTTATTGTACAGTGTAATGCTCTTATTGTGTGATACACTCACGCTCGTTATGTTGACAACATCCTGGACAAAAGCAGCTGCAAGTGAAGGCTGAAAATGGCAGGTATCATCCTAAAACACAGGACAAAACCCATTTATTGAGATTTTTTAAAAGCAATTATTATTTTGTTATTATGTGAGGAAGCTAGAAACATCATACGTGGCCTTTATAGGGATAATCCTCCTCTGTCATGAGACCGTTGTTGTATTTGATGTACTCAAAGGCCTGGCTGGGGAGCCCACTGAAACGCACCAGGTGGCTGTTATCTCAGAGAAGCTCTATACACATACATCTTTACATCTACCATGACTTAAAATAAGTTACATGTGCTTCTCACCCCATGCAGCCGTGGTTGTTGAAGTCTCCGGCGCAGTCTATCAGCTGCTGCTCAGACTGAAGCAGACATTTTGATAAATCACGCAGCAGTGACACTGCACAGTAAAAACTAGTCCTTATGTGAAAGTGGAGGAACACATGTGAGATGTATTAGCATCATCTCACCAGAGGTATTAGCTTCCCAGTAGCAATAGCATTCACCGACTCCAGACAGCCAGTAGTAGAGAAGGTCCAGCAGCTGCCACAATGACCCTAAACACACAAACACCACATTATCAAACTGCTAATGATTCATTCATGCTAACAGGGGGACTCTAATGATTTGACACAGTGGCTTATGGAGAGTGTATAATGCTAACGCTACTGACAAGAGAGCACATGACCTGAGGTCTGTCGACTTAAAAGTCAAATAAAGCATAACATTCGTATTTTCATTATAATAGCTTGAATTCTGCCCATTAGAAAGGAGAATATGGAGATTTTTAGGACAGTGTGACTTGTATATTCACATATATCTGTTATGTTGCATTCAGATTGTTGGGGTGTGTGGACAGAGGGATACCTGGTTCTTCACAGGAGTCACAAAGTTGCCCTTCGTCCTCCAGTCTACAGACTCGGGGTAAGGACCAGTCCTGCCGACATGACTCCCTTTAGTGGCTGAGCAGTTCTACAACATAGTTCAGCCACAAAATACATTCAGAGTAAATGTGCATGTGCAGTATGAAAGCACCAGGATGTTGTACTATCAGATGTTTCATACCTGAGGTTCTGTCAAAAGGTGAAGTTTTCTGAACTCCTCAAATGTCAGGTCTGAGAACTGGTTCAGGCCCACTAGATTTTAAAATAAAGCAGCTGTGTGAGAATACTACTGCTGCTGGGGAAACATTAGGACAACTAATCTGAAAAAAACAACTAAATTATAATCATATTGGGTGTAAACCTGAACAGGTTGAAGCAGCAATGTTGATTAAAAGTAATATTTAAGCAGCAGAAATTGTAATGTAGAAATGATCCAAATAGATAATGCCAAAAAATATAGAAATGAATTAATTGTTAGAGATGCTAGGTACAATTAGTGATAAACAGTCTATATAATATTCAATTAAAATGAC
>OOFC01016754.1:0-12191 GCA_900323345.1 Pseudochromis fuscus
CACGACCTGCAGCTGCTGCCGCTGCCGCCGCCGCGCTCAGAGGACTGATGGCTCCTGTTATGAAAGGAGAAGACGAGGAACAGGTCAGCATCAAACCACAACACCAACAACACACAGACCAACACTCCTGCTAAACTGACTGCACCATAGACTAACACTCGCTCTGCAGTGGATTCAGCAGCAGTGGAGATGGTGTCAGCACAAATACAACAACATATAAAACAATCAGCCTGAATTAAAAGACGTGCACAGAGGTTTGAAGGGAACAAAGCTCCTCATCTCATCATGGATGGTGATGTGCTGAACGCCACGGTCATTTACAGCAAAACATTTAAATGAGTGAAGTGAAGAAACAAACTCAGCTTCCAAAACACATCTGACTTTTAAAGGCAACCAAGCTTCTGCTGTAATGAATAAATAATAAATCATCTACACTGTTACACTCATTAAACACACAGAGACACTGTAACTCTGACAGGACACAGCCACTGAAGGGGAGCAGCCATACTGTCAGCGAGCCATGCAGCCAGTATCATTTTATCATCTCATCTCATCCAACCCCCGACAGCTTCATCTGCATCTAAAAACATGCATCACTACGTAAACCTGGATTTTAGACTAGACCTGGATTTAAACTATTAGAAAAAGATTTTCGGGGCATGAAGCAACGCTGCATGTCAGTTCAATCCATGTCCATGACGTGTTACTCTACATGTGTAAAGGACACAACTGTCTCTAATGGAAGAAGTACAAACTGATTGACCCTCAGATGCTAGTTCCCAATAACAGTGTGGATGTGGTTCAGGTGAGGAAGCAGCTTAAACTAAAGCTGATCTGAAACAGAACCACAAAAGACCTAAAGACATTTTAATAATAACATGTGACAGAATGTTGCTGGACTCCTGTATAATGACAATAAAGCATCTTATCCATCGTACATCATGTGACATCTGATCCCCACAGGCCATCACAGTTAGTCCAGGTTATTGACTCTCAGCCTGTTAATCATCAGTTACGAGGCTGGTTTTTAAAGATTTAGCTGCAGCATCAAACCAAACTATAACACCTGAGGACAGCAGGACAGGACAGGACAGGACAGGAGATGGGACAGCAGCAGGACAGGAAACAACAGCGTGATGGGAAAGACAAAATGAAGACAAAATAAGATCAGTACCTCCACCCTGCGACAGGGAGAGAGATGATGAGTAACCTCCTCCGCTAGAGTAGGAAGCTAGCGCTCCGGATGGGGTACCTACAAGACAATGACAACTAGATTTACACCACAGCATCTCTAACCTCACACCACAGAGATCAAACATCACAGCAACTCACATCAGCCTGACCAACACTTTACACCATCATCATCATCATTACTGTGAATATTCATTTACAACTACACAAATCTGAAATTCAACACATTATACTAGGATTATAGCATAGGACAGTACAGGATTATACTGTTAGAAATCTGTTTAACTGGACTGTGATGATCTGTGAACATGACAACACAAAGATGTCTGCTACATGTGTTGTGAAAGGTCTAAATGGAAGTTTATTACATTTTTATGAAGAGTTTCTCGGCACCAATAAGAAAACTATTTTACTACTTCTATATTATACCTCCACTCTGCTACATTTCACAGGGAGGTCATGAAATTTTTACTGCACTGCATTGTTTTCAGATCAATACTGTATAAGAAAAAACTACATATTCAGCTAAAATTAAAAGTGATCTCTACAGTTGAAATGAATACCTTTAGTTTCTTGTATGTGTTCCACATGTAGTTCAATGAAACCTGTCATCTGATGCTGAACACAAACAGCTGATACTGTCCTTCCTGTGTTTCTGTGGTACAGTCCATGCAGCAGGTGGTGCAGATACTGAACAACATGTAACAGTGATGCTGGGATCCCAGTTATTTTGTGTTTGAATCAGACAATAAGACACAAGGTGCAGACAACCAATAGAATGAATGAAACAAATGTCATGTTGCATTTGGAGTGAATAATATAAATCTGTCTGTGGAAGGACATTTAATTCATTTATCAAATAAACTTCATGCAGGTTTGTGTGTGTGTGTGTGTGTGTGTGTGTGAATCCTCAGTTCTGCTGCACTTTGTATAAATCGATTCATAGATGCATCGTGATTCAGACATGGACGATTCTGAATCGATTCAGAAATGTCCAAATTCCGATGATTTAAATGTTAAATAAGGTAAAATAGACGGAAACACAAAGGCGGAACTCAGTCGTGCAGTGCGTTGTCACCCGGACACTTTACAGGGAGCACATAACAAATAAACATGGCTGACCGCGATCAGCTGCGTGTGGATTGAAAGGTAGCTCACGGAGCACTTTAGCTCCTACAAAGTTTACGGCTAAT
The DNA here is from genome assembly GCA_900323345.1 of Pseudochromis fuscus. Taxonomy (NCBI): domain Eukaryota; kingdom Metazoa; phylum Chordata; class Actinopteri; family Pseudochromidae; genus Pseudochromis; species Pseudochromis fuscus. Next base: position 2,385 of record OOFC01016754.1, read on the forward strand.
GTGAAGAGGATTAAAACAGATTATATAACATCGCTTAAAGTATTCCCGCACCGCGCCGGGTCGTGCGTGGCATTTGACTGGAGCATGTCGCCGGTAATGTGAGTGATTAGCATAAATCAATTCAGCGTAATTCCTCTCCCTAATTAGCCTGATGGAGTTTCACGTGCCTTCATGACATTATAATCTTTAGTTTCTGAAATTCATATTTTAGATTGTAATCATCTTATTCCCTGTCCAGCTCAATGCCAAAAACTTCTTTACCAAATTACCCAGTGTACGTGTCGGAGCCACTGTGCCCCGCCCCCGGGGAAAAGTTCAGACTCAGGATTTCTGTTACTTTAAGCCCTGGTTATATATTTTCTACCAAATGCTGCCGTTTATGTTGGTACAGCAAAATGCTCTTGTTTTGGCTGAATGCTGTATTGCACATAAAAGCAAGATTTAGTTCACTTTTTTTCTTAAATATGTGAATATGGACATATTTTCATGTTTGTGATTGAACATGTTACAAGCCAAGGATGCTGCTCCCTTTGTTTTTACAATACAGCTGTAAGTTTCCAGTTTACACATTACACAAGATAATTGTTTTAGAATCTAATCGTAGCCCCTGAATCGTAATCGAACCATGAGGTGCTTGAAGATTCCCACCCCGATGTATCATTATCAGATTATCAAGCTGCACATGGTAACCAAGTGGCACAGAAAGGAAAACATGTTTTATTTGTTCAGGGACAAAGTCCAACATCTGTGTAAAACCTCTGAGAACTGAATCACACAGAAGCTAAAGTGTACTGAAGATTGAATAACGCAGTCAAAACTAATTCCACATACAGGCTCATCTTCATGTTGCTGAATTGAATCACTGACAATATTCACTCTGCAGTTTACTTCACAAACCTGTGGATGTGTTGGCAGGAGTCACCCTCCAACCGAAGGTAAAGTGACACAGGACAGAGGATTCCTGTTACACTACACTTTCTTTTAACATGGAAAAAGTGGAGGGATGTTGGTAATTAAAATGTTATTTTCAATCAGGACACTTCACTTTGTATATTAAACACAGTACAGATTAATCAGTGCTTTAATCAAACAGAATCTGGGTTTAAACACATAAATGATCTGGTCTAGTAGCTTGTTCAGTGGATTAATATTTGAGTTTTATTTCAATACATGTGTGTCAAGAATATTGTAGGTGAAACTCTTTTGAGGAAACATGTTGTGTAATAGAGATGTATGGAGTGATGGAGTAGACTGTAAAGTAATGAAAAATGTGGTTGTTAGGGAATAAAAAAATGTCCAATCAGGTTCTCAGAATCCTCTCCTGATGGAAAACCATGTCAGTAATTTGGCTTTGACATCGATATCAAAAGATATGTGGTCACGTGTGTCACAGACCCCCTCCACATGTGGTCAGAGTGATCGGATCTCGATGTGTCTCGGTGGTGGTCCACACTTGTCCACAGTGCCGTCCACCTGAGATCAGATCACCTGAGTCTTAAAATCAAGTGAGATCAGGGTCAGATAAACTGCTCCTCTGACTGTGTTTCTGGGACACAGGCCTGGATTTAAATGGCGTCCACAGAAGCTGACGGGGAACAAACGGCCATTTTTACAGCCCATAAATTCTCAGCTTGTTTATTGCTGCTGGATAAATAGTGTGAATGTTTGTCAGGCTGTGCGGATGATCTGGTGACAGCTCGCAGAGGTGCAAACTGATAAGAATGCATCACGTTGTTATGCAACATTAACAGATGTGCAGAGCATCCTGGTGACTTTATGTGGCGGATTATTCATACTTAACTCCCGTCCATAGTTTCTACTGACTGAGCTTTAACCAAAGACGTGTGGGATCTGGTGTCTCATGTCTACTGCAGTATTTGTACCAGGAGCTTTTCTGTGATCCCTGCCTTGTGTTGGACATTTAACCTCATCACCTGCAGAGCGACAGTAACTTTGTGCAGACTGGATTACTGGCTGGTGGCCATTTCTCTCTAACTGTCATGTCGACGAGCCGGAGCTGCCATGTCTACTGCAGGAAGTGGTGAATAAAAAGTTGTGGGAGCAGTGACTACACAGCTGCTGAACTGAAAAGCCTCCATAAAAGCTGTGATGACACTGAAAATGCCTTTTTAACCTCCCTACAACATGCACACCTTGATAGTTTGTAGACAGAAAGCCTTGTTTTCCATGTTAGTCTGTTGCACACTTGGTGTTTCTGGATCCTGTTCACTGGATCTGGGATGACATCATGAACCTTCCTCACAAACACAAACAGAGGCTGAGTGGACGGGCTGAGGATGCTTTAATGTCCCTCCATTAAACTGTCCTACACTTCACATGCTGCTCTGCTACTGACAGCAGTGACCTCAGAGTTCATCCATTTAAAGTGTGAATAGTGCTACTGATGGTGTAGAGGACCATGGAGACCCTGGAGGGACAAATGAATGGAGACAGATGAAGACAGGAGTATTTACCCAGTAGAGAATGGTCCTTGCTGGTTGACTCTCCGTCTCCTGTAGGAAGGTCGGGTCTGGTGTAGTCTCGACTCTTATCGTTGTTGTACTTGACGTTGAGGTTGACCAGTTTACTGAAGTCTATCCGCAGAGTGCAGCATGAATTGTAGATGTTCTGTCCATCCAAAGACTGAGGGAGGAGGAGGAGGAGGAAGATTTATTTTAAATTATTGTTTAAAACTGACACACTAATCACCACATTACAGAGTGAAAAAGTCTCAGGATGACATGCTGTGTACTCTGCAATAAGCTGCTATGGGGATACATCATATTCACAGTGACTGATATTAAATCTAAAATGAAACATGTTGAGTGAAGCAGACAGGCAGCTCATCAAACCTGTGTCTGTGAAAAAGATTCAGAAACACTGAGTTTGTTTGTTTTTTTAAAAAATAAATAACATAAAAACAACAAATTTCTTTGTTGCATTTAACAGTAATTAATTTAACTTTTCATATTTTTTCTTATGAATATAATACAGGCCTTAGATACATCAAACAGGAAATAGAGAACAACATTTCCCCTGCAACTGATAAATATTGACGAAAAAACCAAAGCTTCCCTGTGATTAACATTTCTACCAGTTGTTGATTTATTAGTCAGAGTGTGTGTGTGTGTGTGTGTGTGTGTGTGTGTGTGTGTGTTCGCACCAGTTTAGCTTGCTGTGCATTGACGGGGTCACTGAACTGCAGAAGAGCCTGAAACTGGTTGTTCTTGGTGAAGGTGATGATCTTCATTACAGTCCCAAACTTACTGAAGATCTGCACAACAAACAAACAAACAAACAAACAAACAAACAATGAATTTCTAACTAATACATTTTAAAGCTACAGGACTGTTTATGAGACGGATGAAGCGAGTATGATGTCATCTGTTGGTTTTTGAAATCATCCTAAATCCAGGAGTTTGGTATCTGAATGTGGCCATGTTGGTTGTTTGTAACAGGAAGTGACCATATTTGGATCTGAAGGGAGGAGTGAGGAGGTGGGTCTGACCCTTGGACCTGAGGACACTGTCCAATATGGATGAGACTGGACTTCAGTGCTGGTGTCACTGGAAACCAGAGCTGTCAATCAAACTAGCCCCGCCCCTAACTCCTCCCACCAATCTCTAAGAAGAAGAGTTGACTTTATGTGATGACATCAGAATGACTTGAAGAAAAATGTATTGACTGAAAATGAGGATTTTTGAATTGAAGTCAGTTGGAGTCTGAGTTTTTTGGAGCCAGCCTCTAGTGGTCGTCGGGTGTATTGCAGGTTGTTTTTTTTTGCATTTCTGCATTGGCCTCGTTTTTAAGCCACACTTGCTTCGACCATTACCATAGACAATGTATGTATAAGACACAAATATTATGAACCACAACTGGGTTTTGACAGCCCTTACACAGAGGGTGGGGATGTAGTTCCCCCATCGAAAAAGGTCAGAAAAAAGTAGAACGTGACCATATGGTTATTATAGGTAACCCAGTGGATTTCTGTGCGGTCTTTAGGTTTCACCTGTTGTAGAACGTCCAGCGTCACGGGGTAAAACATGTTGTCAATGATGATTCGCAGGACGGGGCTGGGAGGTGGAGCAGGGTCCAAAACCCCTGGGTCAGAGGAAGGAGAGCTCCCATCCTGAACCGCTGACACAGCCTGCAGCACCGCCTGGGCCCTCTGGGTGGAGAGAGGAAGATTCAAGACCACAGGGTGAAGAAAAGCCATCAGCTGCTCCAGCAGAGTGATGCTGGGTGAAGGGAGGTGTTTGCTGTGTGTACCTGGTTCAGAGCTGAGTCTGTTTTCAGTTCCTTGTGGTTAGAGTACTGGATGAAGACAGGAGTGTTTCTGACCTGCACAGAACAGGATCCATGTGAGATACAAGTCAGTCACAGTGTTGGACAATTACAGAGAATATGAACACTGCTGATCACTAACAAACCGCGCTGTGTCTCAGACCTGTGGTGTGACAGCTGTGTAGTAGTTGACCATAGTAATGGCGGCCTCCTCTGTGCCCAGCTCCAGAAAAGCCTGGAAAAGTACATAAAGTTCAACGTTAGAAGAAGCAGGGTGAAGTCAGGGTGAAGCAGCGTGATCCTCTGCTGCAGCTGTCAGCGTCACATCACCTACTGAAGGATGTAATATCATCCTTCATCAACTAATCTCTCTCGGACTGACATCATCTGTCCCATTTTAGTTATAGAACGCTCTGCTATAAAAAGATTCATCTTTTTAACTTCAACTCCATCCATTCCTAACGTCTGCCACAGAGCAGCGTCGCTCTGATGACACACTGTCGAGAGCTGTGTCATTATGATGATCTGACGGCCTCTGAAAGTCCCTGGAAACACTGATTTCCAGCAGCAGCTCTGAGGTGTGACACTGTTCTTGTTGTCCTTGTAACATCCTGATGCAGTGAGAGGAACCAGCAGCCTCACTGTAGCTGCTCAGATAAATCTCAAGAATAAGCACAGACCAATGAAGAGGCTGAAAACTCCCTGTGAGAGTGAACCACTGTGTGTGAACACCACTGTAGGTTCTCATACCGGTGTCTAGTCGGTGCTGTAATTTCAGTTTGTTATAATCTGGAACCTCATCATTAGATGACACTAAGTCCTACACAGGGTTCCTTTAAACGTGGCTGTGATTACTACACTGTTTAATTTCAACCTCAACATTGGCTGACAGTCCAGAGCTGAGCTGCACTTCACCTGGTTTTTCCCCTTCAGCATCAGGATGTTGGTGACCTTCCCGAAGGGCAGTCCCAGAGCAATGACCTCAGTCTCCGACACTTCACTGGGAAGTTTTCTGATGTGAAGGACTCTGGAGGGAGGGGATTCATCCAGGCGCTGTTTCTTACTGTCACTGCCGTTCGCTGAACATGGACACACACAGACATATGTCATGAATAAATAAAGATATGAATCATGTGACACGGCACAGTTTAAATGGTAAATGGACTATATTTATAGCGTCACAGGGTAAAACATGTTGTCAATGATGATTCGCAGGATGGGGATGGGAGGTGGATGACCTACGCTAGGTCACAAAGTTACAAGGCAACTCCTCCACACACCAATGACTGCCATGCAAGGCACTAGCCACCACTGGGAGCAACTTAAGGTTCAGTGTCTTGCCACTGTGTGGATAGGGGGAGCTGGGGATCGAACCCATGAATCGAACCCTTATGATTTACAAGCAACCCGCTCTACCATCTGAGCCACAGCCGCCCTAAGGGTCCTGGTATTGTATATGGAGACACTTAAATAAAACCAAAGCCACTGATAATGTTTGTAGCAACACCTGTCACCTTCCTGCTATACTAAATCTAATTATTTGGTATAGACCTAAAAGATAATCTGCAACTACCGTATCATTAAAATGTCTTTTTATTCATATCAGGCAAATGACAAACATTCCTGTTTCAGATTCTCAGTTGTGAGGATGTGTCACTTTTCTTTTGATGAATATTTTTGGATGACTGAGTTTAAATTAGACACATCGAGCAGTTTGATGAGCTTCCAGTATCACCACGATCAGATGCTTCTCTTCATGAAGATGGTGCATGAACAAACATACATTACAGACTCTGTGTTTGCACAGTCCCATTCTCGTTAAGTCTGAACTCACCAGTCATAGAGTTGGGGCTGCTGCCGTACATGTTGAGCTCATCTGAGCCTCTCTGGAAGAACAAAAACAAGGAGTTTAGACTTTCATTTACACACAAACATCTGAATGCAATGCAAAAAAAGGTTCTACATAAGTCTGACTATAGCTATAAGTAAGAAAAGACACGTGTTCAAGTAAAAGGAATGAGACAGCTCACCTTCACACCAACCGCAACATCACTGCAGATGGAGAGAAAGCAGAAAAGAGATTTAATTAAAAACACAAAAGAAAAAATGCTCTCAGTCTTAGTCACAAGTTCCCAGCACACTGTAACAAGGGACAAAAGCAAATATTTGTTGTTATTTTGTAAACTGCCTCCCTGTACAGATGCAGCCTAAAAATAACCGTCTCATTCATTCAAAGCTTTTAAGATGAATGCAGTCTAGATGTATAGATGAAATATTTAAGAGCCTTGGTTTCCTGTGTTTATCCATGATTCTGATAACTTCCTCAACACCCACTTAGAAAATTCTGCCTCTTCTCATCCCAGATAAGACAGAGATGACTGAGTACATGTAGCCTGGCTGTGATGGCTCTTCATCACATTGCAATATGGAAAACAATGCAGTAAAAAGTTAGACTGGTGCACAGATTCTGCAGTCGGGCTGCAGCTGACGACTATTCTGATTAATCATCAGCTACTCAAACAATTAGTCGACTAATTATGAATCATAATTATTAAATGCCTCTTATTTAGCTTTCAGCTTTTAAATTCTGCATTAGATTGTTTAAATGATGTGATGATTAATAATAAAGATGCTTCATTCAGAAATACATCTTTTAATCAACTCTGCTGCTGATACAGGAAGATAATGGGTTGTCTATCTACTGAGCATGTGCAACTCTCAAGAAGAGGGATGCCTCACTCAGTTGAAAAACACTGGTGACAATTGTTGAAATTAAACTATGTTGAATATTGATTTTTATCAATCATGACGACTAATGTTGCACTCCACAGTGCTTTGTCTTCACTGCTTCAGAGTTTGGATTATTCAGCTTCGTCAGTGCCACACGTCTACTGACCAGTCACAGATTCAACTCATATAAAGTCAGTGTTTTCCTGTCATCACTGTGCCTGGCTGAGCACCAGCATGAAGCTGAACAGGTTTAAAATCCAAACTGGACTTTGTTTAACGAGTAATCCTTCATCTGTCTGTGCCTGACTCTTTACATTACACTCCAACAGACATGAGATGTAATGTTGTACACAGTAAACCAGCAGAGGCTGCGCGCGGCACATCAGCTTCAGACAAAGGACGCTTATGTCACTTATTAATCAGCACTGCCTGACAGGTGCCATGTCGGTTATAACACGGCTCGCTGATGACACAGGGTGCTCACTAACAGCTTATTACACCAGTAGTAACTGTCAGTAGTTCATTATAAAACCACCTAAACATGCATTTCCCTGTTGCCGGTAGCGGTATCTTCCTTAATCCAGCTAGTTTACGATAAACTGCCGCGCGACACTACTGGATTATAACCTTTGACTAACTAGCAGACTAACTGTGTCATGACCGAAGTTAAACCATTAAGTTGATTCTTCAAACCAGCTGTTGAAACACGTTATCTATGACTTTACTTCTAGACAGGAGCCAGACAACGTTGAAGTGCCACATTTCTAGACTGGGACGTGGTGTTGTTAGCTAGCTAACGTCACGCTCTTCGTAATATACAGTATCAAGGTTCACAGAGGAGCTAACACCCAGCTACGTTAGCCAGAGCAGGGCGCGTGCTGTTCTGACTGTGGCACGTGCACAAGTTTTAAAATTGCACTGTGGATCGTTAGCTGTGTTATAAACACGTTTACCCGTCCATTGCAGCTCTTTGTCCTCTTCTGTCTGTTGATATTTCACTTCGATGCGGACAGTGGGAGCAAAATGGGCGTTCTTCTTCTTCGGGTGTTTTAACTGTCGACTGTGACTGACAGTGACGTCAGGTGCTACACCGCCACCTTCTGTCTGGGAGGGGAGCTCACAGATTATTGATACGGAAATAAAATATCATAATAATAAGCAAACGCTCGAGGATTGATGGTTACCCTCTGATGACGATCTCCTGGCAAACAGCTCCAGTCGTTGCATAATGACTGAAGGAGAAGCATCTTTGGATGTTTGCAATCCCTGTACTTCCACATACTTCTACTTTTTCCACTTTTCTACTTTTTCATCTTCTACTTGTACTTTTCTACTTCTTCTACTTTTCTTCTTCTACTTTTCTACTTCTACTTCCACCTTTTATACTTCTCCTACTTTTTCTACATCTTGTACTCTTCTACTTTTTCTACTTTGACATTTTCTTCTTCTTTACTTCTACTTTTTCTGCCTCTACTTTTGTACTTCTTCTACTTCTTGTTTCCTTTAATGCACTTAAATATAAATATAAATGGCACATGAGGCAGCGCAGTGGTGCAGGAAGTGGACAAAAAATCACTGAAGCAAAAATGATCTTGAAGAAAAACTGAATGAATTTTCAGTTTAAAGAAAAACAAACAGTGATCTTCAAATAACATGAAACAAAAAAACCCAGAAAACTTTTACAAGTGGTCAGAAAATGACCAATTATAATAACAAGGGACATTTTCCTACCTTTTCTGTTGATTTGCTTTTCAGACATTTTCCTGATGATGCTAACCTAAATGATATTTTAATGTGTTAACTGGATCAAAGTATTTTTACAGTGTGGTGTTAGTGCTTTTATTTATCAGCACAGGAATATTTAAACCCAATCAGACTGAGATTCAAAACATTTTCTCCAGTTTTTCAGCTTTCTGTTTGTAATACACTGGAGATAAAGAAATAATAAATCTCTCTTGGATCCTCTTTTTTTTAAACATGTTTTTTATTTTAAATCCTTAAATGCTGTGTGGTATCTTCCCGTGGACCCTGAAGTTGTACACACAGGTGTAGTGTGGATGGCCCCAGTTGTTCTCAATCTGCAACTTCACGAACCTAAAGACATCTTCAGTGTTGTGACCCTGACCAGAGACAAAGTGGAAAAGGTGAAGAAAGCAGAATCAGAGGAAGTGGAGGATGAGATCCTGTACAGTACACGTAGGCGCTTGTGTTCAATATCCTCTTTGGACATAAAAATAGACTTTCAGATATTTTCTGGTGGCTGAAGACGACAGAATATAAAGACCAACAAAACAACAAGACTGTCTTATTATCAAAATACAGTTGCTGTTTTGATTTTTTATTTTGATGTGTTCTGCAGCTAAATCATTCTTGTTGGACTAAAGCTGAAATATGTTTCTCTGGGCATATTTTTCTCTGCTTCGAACCTGTACCAGTGAATTGAATCATCTCATGAGCTTCTCTGTTTGCAGGAATATGGTTCCATCTTCGGATCTACAGTTCATACTGCATACTGCTGAACATGTCTGTGAAGTTTCTTGGTCAAACTCCACTTTGATCCTGTATTTCAGTCTCCCTCAAAAACTCTACATCACCTCTGCTGAGAACTCGCTGCTTTTAGGTGCCTGTCGCTTTAAGACGCTCCGCTCCGTTGCTCTGCACTGACGTCATGACGCCGTCGCTGTAACCAGGAAACCAGCGCAGCGCGAATAATTGTAAATGAGACGAATCCACTCCGCTGTGAAATGATGATGAAATGTGTGGGTTTTTCCAACTAACACTGGGTTTTGGCTG
>OOFC01016756.1:0-24203 GCA_900323345.1 Pseudochromis fuscus
TGGTGGGGGGAGTGGGGTATGAAGGGGGGCATTTATTATTACTGGGGTTCCTCTCCCTGACAAATGGGATTTCATTTATTTAACCTCTACTGATCTATTCCAGTGAAACGTATAAACAAGCCATCCGTTTTTTACGACCGCCGCAGAGTCAACGCCTCAATTATCTAAAGGCTAACTGAGTGTTAAAGTGAGCCATCTGCCAGTGGGAAGCCCATTGATTTAATTTGCCTTGTGGTTTTACCCCTGGTGCAACCGGGGCCCCACTTTGTGCCTTTAGAAAAAGAGGCGACAGATACACATATCCCTCATTGAACTTGGGTTCAAAGAGAGTGGTCATGGGGTGTTCGTGCAGCATGCAGTTGTTGCCGTGTTGCCACACACTCCCCCTGTTCCTCCTCGGTGCATATGTGCGTCCACCACAGCTTTTACTCTTCTGTGGAATACAAGTGAGGAGGAAACAGAGCGAGAGCAGAGAGAAAGAGGAGTTAAGGAAAATCAATACCTGGGCTTAAATTTGACGAGGAGGATGTCGGGCTGCCAATGGAGGGGACACCTTTGTTCTCCTGTAGCCAGCTAATCTCTGCCTGCATGCTGAATGACTATTGACACAGTATGTGTGTGTATGTGTGTGTGTGTGCACTCATCTGTGTGAATTTGTAATGTCTGTGTTGTCTGTGCATACATTTTCCCCAGTGCCTGATTGGATAGCATATGAGTATTATCTCTAAGCATGCATGTTTTATGTGTTTGTGTGGTGTGTGTGTGTGTGTGTGTGCGTGTGTGTGTGTGTGTGTGTGTGTGTGTGTGTTTAAATGCTTATTTAGTATGTATATGAACTTCGACCACGGTTTCAGGGGTTGATGCTAAGGATTTGTAATAATACCAGCTAATACTCTATACTCTTAAGGTTTATTTTTATTGATGCAAATATTTGACATAAGTGTAATTTTGGACTAATAACAGGATGGACACCTACATATAGAAGAAAAACTGTAATTATTTGGTTTGACTGTTTCAAGTTAATTCTATTTAAACCTGGTATGTGGGACTTTTTCCATCACATTCAAATTCCAGGCCAAACAAGTTCACACAATGGTCACAATGCTCCAATGACTGGTTCGCTACAGCTCAACAGAGGAGCAACTAAAGACACCGAGCATGCGCTTTAAACATTTCAACAGTGTTTATGCAGTTACTCTCACTGCCTGAAGAGGGAGACAAAAGTTCTGTGCTGCAGGATGGAAACCATGTTTTCCAAGTTGTTTTTGTTGGACGTCATGAAACTGTTACCATGCCACATCATACAGACTCTGGTATCTCCAACCACCAGTACACTCCTAAGGATTGTATCTTGTGTTGGAACAAACAACCTAAAGCTGCATCCAAAATTTTGCAGGAACAAAAAATTCCAAATTTGTTCGACACTTAATAATGTTGTGATGTATTGATCTTCTGATGATATTGACAATTTTTGGTCTCTCTATGTCCCACTGTCACTTCCACTATGAAAGCCTGAGACACAGCCAAGTTAAAAATAGGTCTTGAAAGGTGGTGGAACAAATGGTCGTAAGTTGGTTTACTTGGAAAAAGCCTCGTAGTGAATCAAATTCACCTCACTGTCATCTACCGTATTTTCCACTATTATCGACTATTGAGTGCACCTGTCTATAAGCCGCTATTGAATTTATTCAAACAGTTTCATGTGGTCCACTCTGACTGGGTCTGATGTGACGAGGCTAAATGTATCGGTGGGACGGAGCTTGCTAGCTTATAAAAAGCCAACGAGCTTCATACCGCCGATACCACACCAGAGTTTCAGCCACAGGGTTCAAAGCGTCGGAAAAAAGTAGCACCTTATAGTCCGGAAAATACGGTAAATGCTTCTTCAGTTGGTTTAATTGGCATGTGATATTTTTAAATAAAGGATTTAACATGGTCAGACTCACAAATTTATTTAATATAAATCCAGTTGTTGGCCTAGAAATCTTTAAAAAAAAAATCTCTTCATTTTACAAGGCATAACATCTCTAAAATTTCAAACTTACTATTTCATGTGTGGACCCCATTGTAGACTTCTTGATGTTTTGCACTATGTAAAATACAATTCAGCATATAATCGCCTTTTGCAACAAGTTGCAACAATGCAGCATTTTGTAACTATCACTCTTCTCTGTTGTGTATTTACTATTACTGCTCAATCTCCCACATTTCCTCACTGTTTCCCTCTTCTTCCACCCTCTGCTATCTATCCCTACCCCTTTACCCTGCCTTAATTATTCATCCCCTTTCCCTCCTCTCTCTCCCTCCTGCCGCTTTTCGATCTCCCCACTCCCCTCTCCCTCTATCCTTCGTACTTATTCCTTCTATTTCTTTCACCCCATCATATCATCTCTCCATCCTTCTCTGCTTTTTCCATCTTTCAGTCAAAGTCCCTTTTCCCCCCTCCTCTTTTCTCTCTCCCGCTCTCCCTCAGCTCCGTTTCCCCAGAGTCACTCATATGGTATTTAAGTGGAAAGGGGCCCATTAACCCTGCCAGCTTGTGTCTCTTCTCTCCTCCATTGATCAGACTGCACACTGGAGATATTTTATTACTGCTGCTTGTGGGGCACTGACGCAGCCATTTAAGCAACTTGAGCAGAATCATCTGTGTGTGTGTGTGTGTGTGTCTGAGTATATTTGAACGAATATCGGAGTAGACACAGATTGCAAGAAAAGTTGCTCCCAAGGGAATTATAATGAGTGCAGTTAGGGTTGGTGGAAATATCTGTTGAAAGGAGCCTTTTGTTTTACTGTTGTCTTTGTTTATGACTTTGTGACTGGATTTATTGTATCCATCAGTCTCAAGTGTTGTTTTTCTGCAGCCATCAAAACTATAGATGTAGTGTTGCATATATCATACTTCAAATGCTGTGTGTATGTTGTTTTTGCTAGCTGGCTTTTGGTTTCTTACATTCATATAATTAATTTTGTCATGAATAAAAATGTGATATCAACTCTGAAATGTTTGGTTATGATGGTGGTGATGACCATAATAACACTTTTACCAGAATCAGGACTTTGCTTGTATTATTTTAGAGCTCCAACAGGTACAAATAGAAAAGGTGTAATACGGATGTTTGCCTAAATACTAGCAAAACAATAAAACTGTGGACAGGTAATTTCCCATTTCACAATAAGCTCAATACAGCTTGTGGTCTCTACCTGATGTCACATTTACCGTATATTGCTGCAAATGGCTCGACTGCCACTGAGTAGCTGCAGCAAGATTAATGATTCTCTACATGTGGTCTGGATGTGATAGAACTAATTCAAACTATGTTATCTTGTGTGATTCCCGACCAACTGTACTAGAAGGAGGAAGTGCCAACAGCAGAGGCGGATAAATGAAGGCTGTGCAGAAAGACATCGAGGAAGCTCTCCAGGTAAATGTCAGGGAAGCTCAAATCCAAGCACTCATAACTCTGCATAGATAAGATTCATCCATGGCTCTCCATAGCAATCCCATAGCTCACAGGGCCTCTCTTTCGCTGTGATATGGGCTACTTCACCTCACCACTTCTCTCTCTCTTTTTTTTTTTTTATCATGGTTATTCCATACCCTTAAGGCAGGATTGCATGAGTGAAGAGTGGATGAGTCATGGAATAATTCAGGGTTGAAGCACTGTTCAATTATTTGCCACTCTGAAGTACCAGCTCTTCTTCCAGTAATATTTTGCATGTGCTCATATGGTGAAGGCATGCTATTGAAAATGTAAGAGAGGGGGGTCATCCAAGGACATCATATTCCAGGCTACTATAGACTAACAACAACAACAAAAACGTAACAACTGGAATATTCTAGCAATATTAAGGAAAATCTTAGCTTAGGATAAACAAGTAAAAATATACTGTAGTTAGAATTTCAGACTAAGATCATTTAAAATGACAAAGCACAAAAAAAACAGCAGAGATACTGTTAAAGCAACATCAGAGTTGTGGATTGGACCCCTCCTCATTGTGGCTTGTTAAATAAAGCACTGGCTTTTGGTGCAGAGCAAACAGAAGTCCTTTGTCATCATGGTTACAGTTATTATAGCTGCACCATTTTTGTTACAGTTATTGTAACAAAAAATAGTGTGAAAGCTAAATGCCAACCTCTTTCAACCATGTAGGAAACCTAGCTTAATACAGTGTTCACAACAAATTCAACAAACTGTCACTAAAATTCAATAAATGTACAACTTTGTTATGTAAAATATTCAAAAAGTCCTTTCTTTATACAATAAACATACCTTGTACCTCTATCAAGGGGGCTGCTAAATACGAAGAACACCTTTATTCTCTGTCAACTTTTCCTTCGTCGTCTTTTCAGTGCCGTTAAGCTAACTCGCGCTCAAAGTTAGAACAGGAAGTAGTCTTTTCCAAATAAAAGCCGGAAGTTAACCTTAGCTGATTGTAAATAAGGCAATAAGCGCCAAAATAAAAAATACTGTAGTGATCTTTAGCAAATAAAGAAATGCACTTAGGGTTATTTACAGTAATAAGCATAGTAATAATTAAAGGTTAGCAATTGTTAATGGTTAAATAAACATTGACCATTGGTTCAACTCTCTCATGTGAAAATCAGTTATTGTGTTCTTCAGGCTGTCCATGTCAACGTCCTCCCATGGACGTTGTGGCCCTCAAACAACATCACTTCAGTTCCTCATTTACCACCATTAAAATGACTGCAGCTGGTAACGGCTGCTGTAACAATGAAACGTGACTGCGGCTTGTAATAAGCTCCTTGCCCAAATGACCTATGGGGTATTGTTTTCTTATGGGAGGATAGTCTCTACAATGGACTGCATATGCAGAGGGAGAATTTACAGCTCAGTAGAGAGTCTTCCAGGTGCAAAGAAATCAAAAACACAGAGCAAAAAATCATCTAGAAACCTTTGAGCTGGAAGACATTCACAGAGTGGCTCAGGACCACAAAGGATTTGGTCCCATAGCATTTAGGAAAATATATATTTTTGTCAAGTGTTTGTCAGTAAAAATAGACATGAGTATAAAATGAAAAAAAAAAAGATGAACACTTGATTTAGTTGTTACTTTTACTGGTAAAGCATGGGGTAATACTGGAAGAAATGTGTTTATGTTGCTTCATTTTTTCCATTATTCTTTACTTCACTCCCAGTTTTCTTTGGAACTGAAAGCCATGGTGACTTCACAGACTTTATTTTCTTTTTCTTTTTTTTCTTATTATTCTTTTATGACAGCTACCTAGATTGAAAGTGGGTGTGTAATACTCTGAGCCACTTTGGGGACAGGAACAAATGAGGAGATAATGAAAGAAGTGAGCCTGGGGAGAAAATCAAAACAGAGTCAATGAGCTTGTTCTAATCTGTCCTTAGCTCAGCAGTTCTTGGCGTGTGAATTTGACTTGATTCAACATGAGGATAAACGTCAAAATGCAGGGACTTTTACTGTAATAAGCACAAACAGACACACACACACACACACACACACTCTCTGTGTGAACACATATTGTGCAGGTGCAATTCACACATACAACTGTATCAAGCTCAAAAGAAAAAGGCAACAATTGTGAAGATAAAAAATCTTACATGACAAGTAGAAGTATAGTACAGATATCATTTTAAAAATTCAGTGTAATGTTGTAATTTCAGAGTAATGACCCACAAGTATGCAGCATGAGCTCTGACCAATATATTACATTGCACAACACTTCAAGACCTGACTGTGTAGCGAGTTGTATTTCAATGTAATGTATCTTGTATGACACCAGACCAAAGTGAGATCTCAATCATTCACACAGAACAGTTTTATTGTTATTGTTGCTGACATCGACATGTTGACACATTGTCAGCAGTAAAGGAAAGAGAGCGTTTTGGCAGCTTGGTTGCGTGTGAAAAAAAAAAAATGAAAAAAAAATCTCCTGGACGTGGAGTCGGCTCAGCACAAGGAACTGGCCAATTATTTCTGAAATGGCAAGGGAGTTTTTGAAATGTGAGAATGTTTCCCTGGATATATACCGCAGACAGTGAATAAATGACAAGCACATAAACAAGACGTGAAGTGATGACTTTTCCCCCCTTCCTTTTCCCTTCACACACACACACACACACACACACACACACACACACACACATACAGTGGATAGAATATTGTTTCTGATATCAAAATTATTGACTCAAAAGCTTTGACCGCTTAGTAAAAGCATTGGGCTGGTGTGTGTTTAGGCTTCTGTGTGTGTCTCTGCATGTTTGTTTGTGTGTGCACACTCATTCCATTCACTTGAAGCAGTGATTCAAAGGTTGGCTTGTGTATCATAAACCTGTGCTGTTTGACATTTGATTAAATAGCATTACTGCCAATCAGCAGAGCGAGATGCTGAGCGTCAGGTCACACAGGTTGTGGGTTGTTTTTTTTTTTCCTTTTACTGTTGGCAGGCTGCACATTATAAGCCCAAATAAAAATGTTTACAATTCTGTGACTGCAGTTTATGTCCACAATCAACTGGTTATACAGGATTTTGTGTGTCATGACCAAATACATTTTTCCACATGTAGAGATTCTCAAAGGGTTATACACAAAAAAAACTAAACTTTCTTTGGGGGCAAAAGATATTAAATATTGATTATACCAAACCTCACTTTTTGAGAAAGAAAGAAAATCATTTCAGAACAGGATTACTGATGAAACAAAGAAATCTCTGCCTGAGGTTTTTAACACATAATTTCATAGTTTCACCCTTTTTGTTGTAGATTTATAGTTTTTCAAATTATTTTTTGTTTCTTTATTTATTGTCCCTGCTGTATCATTTAATTAGGTGCAAATACTATGATATGTCACCCAGCATTTCCCAAGCAAAACATTATTGCATGTTTCTTACATTATGCTGTATTTTATGCAAAAGTTATTTTTTTTGTACATCACACTTCTGACTTGGAGGTGACGCAGTGCAGACTTTGCAAATAAACAAATGCTCTTGCAGAATATATAAGATCACAGTGCATAAGATATTAGATATTACTGGATGCATATACAATAACAGATTTCCAACCATAGAGCAATTAACTCCAGTAATTGTGAGTGTATATTGTCCAAAGACACACAGAGTTGTGTTAATATGTGAGATAAAGAAGAAAACAGTTGGTCAGAATCGATTCTTCATACCCACAAGTATTTACATTAAACTACCATTAAATGTGGTGAGGACACTGCCAGAACATGTGGACTGAAAGCAAAACAACCCTGTTAAAGTGGTTTCTTTCAGTATTTGACAAGCCAATCCTCATCATACACATTTTTACATTCTCAAGTGACTGTTCATCAAATATTTAACCTAAATTCTTGGCCAGCTGTTACAGAAATACATGATCCTACTTTCCACCTTTAACTATTGACAGTTAGATCAAAACTAAGGAATCGAGTATCAGACCAAAAGAAAAACACCAGTATTTATTTGTTTTGGGGTCAAGCTCCTTCTATAATAGGAGGTTGACCGATGACCCCTCTCTCCATTAATCAATGTAAGATGAATAAATAAGTGGGATATGTGGCAGCTGGCCTTCCAACAAGCTGTCTACAACTGTCCAAACCACTTCAGAGTCATTTGCCAAGGGGAGGCCTATAGATCAGTTAAATGGAGTTTGAAACCTAAAGAGTGACCAGGGGATTGGACAGAAGCTGAGAGGCGAGGAGGGGATGATACCACAGCAATCTGCTGCTGGTGCGGGGGGTCTCACCGAGGAGGGGACGCAGAGAGGAAATAGAGGAGTGGGAGAGGAGGGCACTGGAATATTTTAGAGGGGAGATGAAGGGTGGGCGGGAGGTAAGAATGGGAGAGGAGGGGATGTGTAACAAGTAATCAGACAGAGATACTGGGTAATCTGTTGCTGTGGGTGGTCTGTGCCGAGCAACAAGCTGAGACTCACGTGGTGACAGAAAGGACTTGAGGGTAGGAGCGAGAGGAGGGCAAGGTTACGAATGTGCTCTCCAAGGTGAGGAATTTGTAAAAGTGAGAAGACTTTGAGACGAGGCTTCAGAGGTGGGAGGGAGAGGTTAAGATATTTGACTCTGAAATGTACTTTTACTTGTCAGGATGTTGTAAAAGAATTACACAATCACAATATAAGTTGTTGTTAATGTGGAAAAAGATAATTGAAGTAGATTTTAATTTACTATAAGTGCTTACTACTGCCAAATAAAGGTGGGTACAATCAGTAGCTGGAGACAAAGTGGATTAATAGATAGAAGAATGACAGAAAGTACAGACAGGGATTGAGTATAAAGAGGAAAAGGAGCAAAGGAGCACTCTTTTCCTTCCATTATTGATTTTGATCTGATCCCACCAGAGGCACCAGATGTCATCCAGACAGTTTAAGTTTCCACTGGCCTGTTTAAACCTGCCACAACTCATCTTCTTCTCTTCATTTCCCTGTATTTACCCTCTCATACTGGCCCCTTAAATGTTGTTTCAGTAATAAACATTTAATTTCATAAAAGACGTACTCCAGCAAATCAACACTGATCTTCCACAAAGTGGGGAGGCCTGTAGTGGACATATTTTAAACTCAAATGTCAAAAACAAAGCACAGGTACCCTCCCAAGCCCATACCTTAGCTTGTAAAGTGTTGTTGTTTTGTTGAATCACCTTGATAATATTACACTTGTACAATCATAAGACATCATAACAGTGTTTTTATAGGATGCTCAGTATTTCTGGTCTGCCCTACATGATCAGCAGACTTTATTTTCCTATAGACCAGGTCCTGGTCCTCGAGGGCCGCTATCCTGTACATGTTTTAGATACGTCCCTCCCAACACACCTTCATCAATGATCAGCTCATCATCAAGCTCTGCAGAAGCCTGATAACGATCCTGATCATTTGAATCAGGTGTGTTGAAAGAGGGACACATCTAAAACATGCAGGATATGGCTCTCTAGGACTGGAGTTGCAGACCCCTGCTATAGACCCTTGATATTAATGCAGTGACTGTCGTTTTATGAGTCTTGCTAACTGTAATTGAAGGAAACAAGATTTTTTTTTTAGCAAAACAATCCTAATTTAATTATTAAAGATTAAAAAAACATGTTTTTAAATGAATTAGTTTTTGAGTCTGACCAAAAATAGACATTAAAATAACCTGTCTGTGTCATGATTGCATGTATATTAATTGGTTTTGATTATGTTTATGATTTATTGTGTTTACTCTTGTTTCTTTTCTGGTTTCCATGGTTTTGATCTTTGTCTGTGTCTTTCCATGTATCA
Source organism: Pseudochromis fuscus (assembly GCA_900323345.1). Taxonomy (NCBI): domain Eukaryota; kingdom Metazoa; phylum Chordata; class Actinopteri; family Pseudochromidae; genus Pseudochromis; species Pseudochromis fuscus. Next base: position 9,261 of record OOFC01016756.1, read on the forward strand.
TGTCCTGTCTGTTGTTTCCATGTTTAGTCATGGTTCTGTGTATTTTCAGTGATTGTGATGTCATTTCCTGTTTTATTTTGTTAGTCTTGTCTAGTGTGTGTTGCCAAACTTTCCTTCCTGCCCCAGCCTTGTCACACCTGTTTTGAGTTGTCTCATCTCACCTGCTCCCTGACTGTCCTCTCGTTACCTTGTGTATTTAACCTCATGTGTCTCTCTGTCCTGTGCTAGTTCATTTGTAGCTTTTGCTCATGTCCCAGCCATTTGTTCTTGTTCTTGTTCTTGTTCTTGGTCATAGTGTTTCCTGTTTTTTTTTTTTATTCTTCCTGCCATTTGGATTTTGCCTTAGCCTGTTGTTTTGAATACCTCTGCCTAGATTAAAACTTACTATTAATTAACCTGCTCCTGCCTGGTGTCTGCAGTTAGGTCCTTGTTCCACACCTTGTGTTTTTTCATGGCAGTCTGTTTGTTTACGTGCCCCATTGTGAAGATGTTTGCGAGTCATATCAGTCTGATCATCAGCCATATTTATTCAAACCAGACCCCACTTTAGTGAGAACCAGAATCAAATAGAAGCTAAAAAGGATGGAGGTAGTGGCAGAAACACAACATTACTATTTCTTAGAGACCAGATCTGTTGGGAAACCAGTGGTGTTTCTGGTGGTCACTGCTCTGCTATGCCAACTGAGGACATAACCATCCTGTAGATTTTGTGTCAACTCCTCAAAATTAACTGGAAAGACCGGCTGTACTGAACAATCACCTCGCCATACATTGACCAAACATCTTTCTTTTTTTTATGTACCATTTGCTACTATTTCTCCAGCACAACCTCACACTATCCACAACCTCCCACAAGTTGACCAAAACATTTTTGCAAGTTCACATCTTATCTTGCAGAAGTTAGCAGGTCAGTCAACAACTTGTCCCACATTGTGATCACTAATGTGGTCAGAAAAATGGAAATTCAAGCTTGATTTACTCATCCAATCATAACATACTGCTCAACTATTGTTTTGTGCAACTTTCTTATCATTAAATGTTTACAACTGAGGTGGTGAGCACAGTTATCACAACCTATACAGCCACAACAGTCACAATAAATTGGAAAATATGTCAGGTTGAGATAAACCAGAATCATCCTTGAATGTACAAAATAGGTAGACTGGCCCTTTAATATCTATTCACCAGTGTCTCTCTTCACATGCTCCCTCCCTCTTGCTCTGTCCATCTATCTGCCATCAATTATAAACCAAATAGTAAAGGAATGAAAGATGTTTGTGTGTGTTTCAGAGTATTTTCCTGATTGTGTACTTGTAACGTACAGCCACCACTAGGTTGTGTTGTGTTGCAGAGGTAGTGTCTGTAGGATGTGTCAGTGAACTGATCCTGAACAAATGAAATAGTAACGCTCTGGATGGGAAAGAAGAGGAGCCACATAATTCTATTTGAAGAGAAAATCAATTCAACACCAAAACACAAGTCCCCTCTCCACGACACTATGTCTCCACTATGGCTGTGTATGAAGTCGTTGTCCCACAGCGTTTGTTGTTGCTGCTGCAGTAGTTGCTGTTGTTGCTTTACAATGTAGTGAGCAGACACAGCTGTACAATACTGTTATAGCATGTTTATTATATGAAATGCAAATTGTTCATTAAGGGGAGAGGTGGCAGTAGCTTTTTTGTTGTTTCCTCCCCATAAACAGACATTTTGGGGCAATAGATAGAGCAACAGTGAAGCTAGTTTTTACAATAAGTTTCCTCAAATCAATTATTTTATTGTCCGAAAAAAGATTCAATCAGCAGTACTAAGTTATCAAATTCAGCCTCCTCAATTAATTAAAAGTGTCATCCAAAATACATTTTACAATGAAACTTTGATGAAGAACCTACCACTAAGTCCCAGATCGACTTAACATTATAATCAGAGATCAAGCTAGCATCAAACTAAAAGTAAACCAAAACTTCTTACTGGGAAAGGCTAACAAGGAAATCATAAATCCACAAACTAAGATTAGAGGTAACACACTTGTGCAACTGATCAAGTGTGTTAATCTGTCAGATGTTTGACTTTAGCTATTTGATATAGAGCATGTATTTAATTGTGTAAATGGAGTACATTTATATAGCGCTTTCGTGACCTAAGCTAGGTCCCAAAGTGCTTTACATGACACTTCATTCGCGAATTCATACACACACACCAATGGCAGTGTCTTGCCCAAGGACACTTCGACAGGAGGAGCTGGGGATCGAAACCACGATCTTATGATCCATAGGCGACCCGCTCTCCCACCTGAGCCACAGCCACCCCTAAATTGTGTGATAATTTTATGATAGTACATGAGTCGCAACTACTCCTTTAAAACTAAACCTCTTCCCTGACTTCACAAAAAAATATTTCTATTACTTTTCACTAAAAAAAAGCCTGATCACAAACAATGCGGAAAAACAAAATGTAAAGTTGTTTAGCTGTAGTTACATATATGTCATGAGAATAAACAGACAAATAAAACAGTCTATCAGCAGCATTAACTTACTCACTAGAAAAAAAAGTATCCTAGCATTGCTTTTCTGAATTTTCTTAATTATAAGTCCAGTGTTACTGGATAAAAATGCAGCATGAGCCTCCGTACAGTCATTTTCTTCCTCTCCCCCTGTTTGAATTGAAGCACTGTTAAAGTGCTGACTTGCTGTTTTGAAGTGTGTTTGAGTGTGTACACATCCATATTATTGCCCTTTAAGCACTCTGTTTTGGGACAATTTTTAAATTTCTCTTGCTGAGAGTTAGTATTATACCCTCATAAAATTGTTTCATGCCCGATCTAATGGGCTGGAGTCAGGAAAATAAAATATCTCTGGATGTCTAAATACTTACTGACTACACACATAATCAGAGTAGAGAGAGAGATTATTTTTGAACTCACCTTTCTCTCTCTTCTATCACTCTATTGATTTCCTGACAGAGGAATGAGAGGCAAACATGCGACCTATTAAACACCAGTGTCTGGTGTCTTAAAGGTTAACTAATCAACAGTAATGGAAAAGAGTCAGACACTTTCACCTCAGCACACAAACGTTTGTCATGAGAAACTTTCCATATAATTATGATACATTCCCCATATCTGTATTTATGTGTGTGCAGCTGTGTGCATGTGTGTGTGGTGTAATATTTCCACTAAAATAAAAATACAATCCAAGCTGTGAAAACCACATGTAGGGTTAATGAAAGTGCAGAAATCAATGTGTGTGTGTGTGTGTGCACATGAATGTATTTGTAAATGGCAGTGTAAGCATGTGTGTTGCATCAGATGTTTAAGAGGTATTAAATCACATTTAGTTTTGCATGGTGCAGATGTGATGTCCACGGCCGTGTTTAAATGTCGCAGCATTGATAAGGTGTGACTGGGCCCAGCCAACTGTTAAGGTTTTGATGTAGCATTATAGAGTGTTTAGTTCTGCGTTAATGGGCTGCTGCACAGGAGAATGTTACATTCACATCAGTCAATGAACCTCATGTAGGACACGGAGGATTTTTTTTCTTTTTTTCATATACTGTTTGTCTCGTATTATCTATATATTTATTGTTGCAGGATGTGCATATTTATATATTATAGCTACATGAGGAAACTGTTCTAAAATTAAGCAATGTATATTTAGTTTGGAGAACATATTAGATTAGTTTAAATAACATTTCTTTTTTTTTTTCCTTATAATTGATTTTCCACTTTCAGCAATTAACCTTATCTTATCTCACTTGAGGTCCACAGCTGTGACATTTATAGTCACTTTTATATTTCTGTCTCTGTTCCTATACCAGGCTCCAGCACTATAACCCAGTGATGTATCGGGTAGTTGCATTTCAGGATTTTCAGCTGCACAGTTGCAATATTTCAAGAAACCAGGAGGTGGCAGCTGTTATACTCTTTCCACAAGCTTCTGACCACACTGCTGAGGAGGTTTATAATATCAGCAGCATCACAATGTCCTTGCTAATTTAACATTAAAAAAATTAATTATGATTTTGTGTGTTTGTTGTTCACTGTTTTAGATTAATCTCAACTGTAAAATGAATAATTGTCTTTATTTTTTATCATTAATTTCGTTTTTTTCTCCATAAAATGTTTTAATTTCAGTGTAAAAATTTGCAACATAACATTTTAATGTAACTTTTTAAAAATAATAATAATTCCAGCTCCTCTTCTCTCTCAATGACATGACTTTCAAACCTCTGCACCGCATGTACCGCCATCAACAAACTCTGAAATGTTCTGCAATGACAGACCCGCAGACACTTAAAGGAACAATCAGCCATCGCCACTCACATACCACTTTTGATTACATTAAAGGAATTGAGAACCTTCCCAGGGGGTGTTTTGTGTCCATTTAGTCGGCTTTTCTTTTTCTCTGAGAGGTCACACGCCCACACGGCCAGTTTACATTTCCTCTGTCACAAAAGCAATACACTGCAATTTCCTTGCACGAAATACCCCCTCTGGTCACTACCAACAGAATGACCTTTTTCTTTTTCTGTCCTTCTCGGACTCACTTCTTTCTTTTTTTTTTTTCCGCCTTGATGTGATTTAAACACTGACAATCCATCTTCAAATAAATATACACACTTACATGTTGTTTTTTTCTTTACCCCTTCAATCCCTTTTATCCATACAGGGATGGAGGACAATCCTCCTGAAAGGACGAGGGGTTAGAAACAGGAGCAGGAGAGTGTGCATCTAGAAAGCAAAACAGGAGAAATTCATTGCTGACCTGCAGCAGCAGCGGCAGCAGCAGTGTGGACGGGCAACAGGAGCTATTCCCCCCTGACTTCACCCTCTCCTTTCCACACTTCTCCTCTACTCCCACCTTTTCAAACCTTTTCCTCCATCTTCCCCTGAGTGCCTCCATGCCTCTCCATAACCCCCCACCTTCCCCCACTCTTTTTTTTTTTCACTCTCATCTTCCTCTTCTTTTCCCAATCTCCTCTGAACCCATCTCTCTGTAGCATTCTTGTCTTTTCTTTAGCTTTTCACTTCCCTCTTCTGCGTCTTGTGGTCATTTCTTTCCTTTTTCCTCTTTTCTCCCTACCTGGCCTCTCACTTCGCTCCTTTCCTCCATCGTCCGCCCCACCCTGTACTCCTCCACCCAGGCCGCCACACACACTCATGCACACACGAACACAGAGCACTGTTCCCTCTCTTACCTCCTCTCAGACTTACACAGGGTCTTTCCGGCCCACTGACTCTCCTGTTCAAATGTAACAATGCTCAGCGTGATTTGATGATGGCCTCAGTTCACCAGCCCGAGTGTGTGTGTGTGTGTGTGTGTGTGGGTGTGTTTGTACAATGTGTGTGTTTATATCCAGGCCCCATCACTGTGGAACTTATATGGTGCGGTACAGATGTGAGGTATTAAAAAACAAATCACTTCAGTGAAATAATAAAACAGCACAATATTAAAAGGAGTAAACATTAGTTTGAGGACTGTTAGTCTATGACCACATTTTGCTCTTTGTATATTGTGTATCCATAAGTTTGTTTCCATGTACTTACAGTTGTATGCACAAAAATCGCCTCCACAAAACAAAGTGCAACTTGAATCACAAACACAAAAAGTTAACTTTGACGAGTGTGTGTGTGTTTGTTCACTCTCCTCTCTATGCAAGCACAGGCATTAAAACACATCAGGAGGTGGGGGGAGTGGGAAGGTGGCGGTGGGGGGATATTGACTAGGCTGTGTCTCCCTCACACTCGTGTTTGGTCGGCAAGCAATCTACCAACCGTCAATCAAGCAGAGGCGACCCAAGTTGGGAACCATCAAACAGTCTGACTTCTGGTGTCAGTGCTGAGGGGGATCTATTTCAGCGTGACACGCCATCAGCGGCAAATCTAAAGAGGGCTCCTATTGTCAAAGCAGGGGAAACACACAAGGATACACATATTCATGAATGAGCACCTACATGAGCACACATGCTGTTTACTATGCACCCATTTTCATGTTTTATTTCAGGATGATTGATGAATATTTACAGACACCTATATCAAATTATTTATCTTTGTAAATAATACCACATGTATGACATAGCAGATTCTGATAGTGGATACATTCAGCATGTTTTGGTTATGTTGTTCAATGCAATCAAAAACAACTGATGTATATATTTTATTAACCATTACAGCAATTAAATGAAGTTAATTCATAAACTAGATTAAAAGTCACACGTCTATTTTCTTCACCTGTGTTCTCAGATCGGTTTGAATGAGACGATAATAAAGCATCGATGCCCTCTGGGGGCCTATGATCATTTGAAATCGACTGATAGAAAATTACTTTTCCACCAGTAATAAAGCATCACACTCTGCCTAACCTTTGAACTCTTGCCACCGTTGCCCCTGGCTCTTTGGCAGTCGCGGATTGTAAAGTTCAACATGACATTCAGACACATTTAAGAGCTCGTGTGCTTTGAATACAATTAAAAGGTTGCTCTATGTTTTTTCCATGAGAGTGACTGATTAAAACCTCATGGGAGTAAATGCCGGAGTGAATGAAAAATCAAATAAGTGCTATTGTTTACGATAAATGTAACAAAAAGTGTTGAACATTAACATAATTTCTATTTCTTTAAATATGTGGTGGACACTTAAGACTGTGTTAAATCATGTTTTGCAAGAGGAACATATTTGTCTGGTTGTTATGAGTTATTAACCACCTCCCTCATATGAATTCTTCAGGCATTACCACTCTCAAGCCCTAATACCGAGCTCTTCTGGATACTTAAACACTGCTCCTGAATTACCCAATGATACGTCTTGTTAGCATAAAGTATTACTTAAGCAAAGCATATTGATCCTAATTTAAATGTACAACTATATGCACATTGATTATCTGAAAACCATTAACACAATGATTGAACAAACGCAGGCATATCTTATTGTTAAGTATTTCTTAAACACAGATAGTAGGATGGGAAAGTCAGCAAAGTGTAAAGCTTGATAATTATTCAAAAGGGAGAAAAAAGAAGAAGAAAGAGAGATAAATATATATTGTTTATGATGCATGATGTGTTCTTGGAAGGTCCTTGTGGGTGATTTGTCATTTGTGGATGAAATACTGTACAATACAATCAACAGAGGGAGAAACACTGCAGCTGTAACTTAAAGTAACTAAATTTTGGATCATCAAGTTCTGTAAAATTCAAATTGTGAAACTGTATTGTGGTGCGACATTCCCATAATACCAAAAATAGCAGTGGGGCACGCTGGATACCGCAGTAAATGAGCAAAGCCTCCATCAGGAGTGAATGTTGACAGAATGAGACATTGTACTTTTGAGCCATGAAATTACAGGCTGGTAAGCCCAAGGCAGTCGCCAGGTGTGACTGATGCAATCAGGGCCTGTTTGGACAAATGCAGCATTGTTCACAAACATTCCTACTTGTCAATCACGGTATAGATCTCGGGGAAATAACTCATCATGGGAGAGATGAATGATCAATGTAATCTACAAACTAATGTTACTTAGTAGCTTCTTTCATGCGGTTGGTTTATGTTACAGTTTATGAATTGACAAAGGTTGTATGATAGCAACACAAGAATGTAGTTTAAATCTAAGCTGGTGCAACTATGGATACTTTTATTTTACTTATTTCTCCCCCTGCTTCACTGTGTCCTTGAGTGTTGCTGTCACACCATAAAAGAAAACGAAAAGCTCAATCACTTCAGACTGTGATAAGTTTATTTTATAATGCACAATACTACAGAGAGTCATCTGTTAAAGTTTCCGGAAACTTGTTAAAGTTTCCGGAAACTTTAAAACCAGTGTTGATTTTAGGATTGATACTTGTTGAAACTATGAGTCTTGAAAAGTCATCAATCGCTCCATTTATACAGCATCCACATACATGCTGTAGAGATGGTTTAGCTCGTATCCATGGTAACATGACACCATGGCTGTGTCTGAATGTCCACACTATTCCCTAACCCCTCGTTTGCTATATAGTGCCGAGCTACATAGTGAGCTATATAGTGCTCTGAATCAGCTGGCGATTCAGACACGAAGCCCCCTACTTTCTCCTAGCGTCGGATCATGTGACCACCAGCGGTCACCATGGTAACCAGGCCACTACGGCTCACGAAAAATATAAACCCAAAAGAAAACCCAATCATTTATGTGAATTTGCTCAGTGATATTGCATTTAATTCTTTCCTTGTTGTTTTTATATTCAATAATTTAAAAATAAATTAAAATCTCTACATTTATCAATCCTCTTTGATGTTCACAGCGCGCCACTCGACCCCTACTTTTCCCCATTTCAATGCATTCACGCTGTATAAAAGTTAAGTAATATTCATAAAATACTTACATTTATATGCCATCTCTCCCTGCCCCACATCGCACTGCTCCCGGTCCGCCATCTTGTCTAGTGACCATCGGTGCTCACTACTTTTCAAGATGCTTTTTTCTTGATACTTTTTTCGGCTTAACCAATTCGGACCCGACTGGAAATGGCGTAACCCTCTATATAGTGCTCTATATAGGGAATAGTGTGGACATTCAGACACAGCCCACGATGCAACCTCTGGACAGTCGGACTTCTCGCACGCATATGTTATCCATCGTGTTCAATAACTTCAAAATCTTATCATGTCTCAACCCAGGCATAAAATAGAGCTTTATCAGATCTTGTAAATTAGACATTTTTCTCATTTCACATTATAATGTAATAGTGTTTTTGTTTGATTGTTGTTTCTGGAGTGGCAGCAATACACCTCAGTACTTGAGAATACTGTACATGTACTATAAAGAAGAACAACTAGGGAGTCCACAAAGGTTTAGCCCATTATGTAGTCCTATCTACTTGCACTGACTTGACCTTTTGCCCTTTACTTGATAAACTAAATTGAAATAATTGTAATCCCTACAATTCAGATAATGATAAAATGTATTTTCCTCACCTTACTAAGAAAACATGTGTTAATAGCAGACCTGCTATGCCCAAATTAGATCCCTGCTAATTGCAGTTTAATCCCACTGAACAAGTTCTAATTTAAACTTTCCAACATGTTTGAACAGGAGGTGGTCTCTGTAGAGAGCTAACTGTGCTGTTCTCTACTGTGCTGTGACAATTACAGTGAATCAAAGCTGCTGTGTGGGGGCCTTTAAGCTTCTCCCTCCCTGGTTCCAACACCTGTCCTCAGGGCACCAAGATTTATGTCTCTGTCCTGCCAATGAGCTACTGTGGCCCTGGCTTTTCTTCCTCTTGTGTAATGTGTGCTTTACAGTGTGTATGTGTGAGTGTTTAGGAGACTAACTGTATATACCAGTGTGCAGACAGTAGGAATACCTCCCGAGGTCCCAAGCTGGGACAGGAAAACTTTTGAATTGGTTGAACATTGCACTCTTTGGACGAACTTACAATGTACAACCGTCCTCTTTTGGGACATTTTACTCCCTGGTTGGAAGACTCATAAATAACAACCCTATTAGTTTGTTTTCTATAAAATCGATGAACACAAGTTTATCAAAAATAACTATGACCCAAAGTTGCTTAGTCACAGAAATTTTTGTCATGAAGAAATTAGCATCTGTAAAAGCAATGTTCAAATTTACACATAATGAGAAGAAGAGACACACAAACACACAGTTTAAGGCACCAATATGTCATGCAGCAAATCTTCAAAAACGAGTTAGCACAAAAAATGTGCAATTTAAAATCAACATAGGCAAGTCAACAAAAAAGAAAATATTGTTATTGTTGGTGAAATACAATTTCTATGAACTGTTTATTTCAGCCTGTGTTAAAACTTGGCTGCCATCCTGAACACAGTATATACCATTCATTCTCCAAACGCCAGCAACAATTAGGGTTATCTTCTCCCTGAGCTTCTGTGACACTCTCCTGATGGTGATAATATGCCGTCCTCATAAATATGATGTGTTCTTAAAGGACCCACAGGACACTGCTTAAATCATTTTGAAATATGCATGTTACCCATCTCTTCTACAGATTGGAGGAGGTGAGCGATGAGCCAGAGATGCCCTATATACTGTAAGTTCACATACAGCGCTGACTGACATCAACTATGATATACAGTAAAATGTTTAGTGATAGATACTTTTTTGGGTTTATTTTGCTTTTGCATTGCATTTTTCTTTTTAATTTGTTGCATAAACTTTGACATAACTTGGTTTACTAAACTGATCTCCAATACTTCCAGTGTGGAAGTGAATACGTTGACACTGCTCATCAAAGCAGAAGAAAGGCACTTTCATAGATCCCATGCTATCGAGGAATGGAGTTCAGAAAAAAAAATAAAAAATCGAGCTTTAAACGGTAGCTTTTAAAAGGTAAATGGAGTCAAAATGCTTCAACCAATAAATTTGCCCCCGGAGACAAGAGGGAATGCGTAGCGAGCAGAATAATACATGTGGGCAAGGGGGTAATGAATTGGAAGGGATGCAGAAAATGTGCAATGCTGTGCACGGCCCTTTGAAATGGACGGGGAGTTCTCAGGAAATACTGCTCAGATGCCCTCTGAAACATCTCTGTCTAAGAGAGATGACTATCCTCCAGCTAATTCTCATGTTATGACTCTGTATCCACTGGATTAAGTGAGACTGTATTGTTGGCAGTAGAGCCATCTGCCTCGCAGTGGGAGCTTCCTGATGTGCTCAGGGATCTCTCATTTGGACCCATTGATGGGATTTTATAGAGTGTGGCCTTTTAAGCCAGTATTGTTCTTGGTACTGACTTTGGAAAAGTGAGTCACGGGGTTTGTGTTCTCTGTTGGTCTGAAGAGGACTGAAGAGGTGCTACGTTTTTGCTAATCCTGTCCTGTTGTAGTTTAAAATGTGTTTCCCTTTTTCCACCTTTCAAGGAAAGAAGATAAACTGGAAGAACAATGTTTTCCTCCTGTTCTCACTTTGGCTTTGCCTGCATCTCTGTGATCCTGCAGCTATATCGTGGTGGCAATGTCACACTGTAGTACCATGTTTTCCACACTAAAAGGCGCATAGAATAGAAACTACTGTAGTGGCTGGGGTTGTGTTATCCATCCATCATGTCAACAAAACAGTCAGATAAGTCAGTCAGTCAAACTTTATTAATAGAAAACAAACCAACGTTCTGACAACTCCGTTCACTCCCAAAACAAGCTAGTGCATTCACAATACAGTACCGTACGTACCCGTAGCTCTTACCAGTATTTGCACCGCCTTCGTTGAAAACAATGTATTTCCAACTCCATTTGTCACAGTTCAAAGCTACATGAACAGCTGTTTTATTTTTTTCCCCGAGGTAACGTCAGTGATGTAGTATTATCTTTTACCAACAGCAGTACAACAGGTAGTGCAACTTTTTATCACATAGTTAGTGCATCACAAATGTGGAGGGAACTTTTCCCTGATTCAGTAAACACGTAAAAGAAACAGTCTGATACCGCTACGGTAAATCAAACGTTAGTGCAATCACAATATATGCCCCCTGACTACGGTAGCCATAATTAACCAATATTGATCCATATATAAGGCGCATCGGATTATAAGGCGCACTGTCAGTTTTTGAGAAAATTAAAGGCTTTTAGGTGCACCTTATAGTAACTACGCTAAATACGGTAACTGGTGTTGTCTATGGTGAGTTGAAACAGGACACTCAGTGAGAAGCATTGCTGCTTCTTTATGTTGTCAAATGGCAGTTTATTGGTCTTCAACTGCTTTGTTTGTTTTCTGATGGACATTTCTATTTCTCTATTTCAAGCACTGGGAATGCTCAAAACATGTTATCATCTCTTTGAGCTACTTCTTGCATTCTGGGATACTATCCCCTCTGAGGGTTGGGTCTGACCATCAGTGCATACTGATGCCCATTCAGGATCTAATCAGCATTGTCATTCTCATGTGCAGAGAATATACAAAAATGTGTAACTCTCCACCTCATCCATTACCACCATTGTTGTGGTGGACAGGAGAATTTAAATTGCCATCACATGCTTTGTACTATTTAAGGTCAGTTAGATGCCTGCATCAGCAATTGCAACAACTTACCCTTAAAAACAAATTTGCGATGAACACGACGCACCTTTGTCGGAGAATATGATCAAAATGAAACAAAATGGGATGCAATGTTTTTACAGACCAGTAATTAAATCCTGTGTTGACTCATGGTGTGGATTTGACAAGCTCTTAAAGTGGACGGCGTTCTCTCCCGAGGCTCCCTGAACTTCTTCCTCTGTCAACTGATGAAATATTTAGCATTATAATAGCGGTCGCTTTAAGGAAGGAGGGTGTCGCCGTCTTGGATCTATTGTTGTGTTTCGACACCGTTACTGTGTATGTTTGATGTTAATCTGTGATATTTAAAGTAACTGTTTTCAGTGTTATGGTTACTCTATGTCACCAGGTGGACGGTATGTTTAGCACAAATCAACTACAACAATGGAAATGTCCAGAGCACAGCAACACTAAGACACATTGGCTCAGTGGCAAGATGTGTAAAATGTGTCCTGTTAGCTTCAAATATGTAAAGGTTGTCACTGCAATAACAATTTTAGGACAAAAAAATCTGTGTTTACCATATGGATTTTCATGGCAGAATACAATCCAAAAGTGACTGTGGGAATTAAACTCAGCTTTTATTTTCATTTTTTTTTTTTTTTGTTTTTTCATTGGAGTGTTGAAAAATAGATGGAATTGGGGACAGTGCAAGGTGTTGTATTCAATAAATGGGCTTTCATGTGATAAATTGAACGTTATTCATATATGAGTGCACACTGTTTTTTGGTTATTCTGGAGAGAAGTTGCTTCTTGCTGCCCAGGGACCCTTTTCCTTTTAACTGAGAAGCGGTTCAGGAGTGGTTTAGGAGCTTGTGTGTGTGTGTGTGTGTGTGGGGCTGGGTGGTGTGGGGTGTGGGTGGCGGTGGAGGAATCTCTACAGACCTTGATACAATTACTGTGCCTTCCCCTCTCCTTCCGCACCACTTCTGGCCACGCTCGCACCGCGCCGCTGGGAATAGAAAAGGCCCAGCTATCTGGCAGAAGATTTGGTCAGTCAGGCATCAAATGCAGGGCCCTCTTCTCACACTCTGTGCTGGGGGTGGGCACGCCGGGGGACCTGCATTGTGCATTTTCACACACTGCTCTCAGAGGGGCTGCAGGAATCCTTAGCCTTCGGACGGGGAAAGTGGAGAGTGCGAGAGGCAGAGAAAGGAGTGATGGGGAGGACGAGGGGAAAAGATGGAGCAAGAGTGAGAAATATATATAGAGAGAAAAGGGAGTCAAATAGGTCCAGAGGCTGGACAAAAAGCATCAAGGCTGCAGGTGATGTCAAGGAGACAAATAACAGCTGATCAGACATAGACATGGTTCTTTATTCTGTTTATCTGTCCATCTTTCTGTTTATCTTTCTGTCTCAACACCACCACCACCACCACCACCTCTCTCCCTGAAAGGTAGAAAAGCTTTTATTCAGGGGGTATGAGAGTTGACCCCTTTGCGGGTATGTGACAGTAATGGCCGTGGGCTATGGGGCTCAGGGTCAGGGTGGAAGCAGGGAATGTATTTCTAGTCATGGTTTCAGGGCACTATACTTGTTCAAAGACTAATGTCACACAAGTATTTTTCTTTTTTTTTTATTTGGGAAAAGGAAGGTGTATAGAAAAGGAGTAACCCCTCAAGCCACAAATCTCCATCAGCAGGTCAGGAGACTCTCGCTCATTTCCTTCAACTATCTCCACGGAAAATGTGATTGTTTTTCAGATCAGCTCAAACTTTTTTTAAAATTTTTTTGGAGACACGGGGGCAAAAGGCCAACACCTATCATTTGTCAGTGAGCACTGGGGCAAATAAAAAGAACAGAGGAAGCAAAGGAGTAGTTTGTGGAGCATATCACACACAAAAAAAAGTGTTACATCCCCAACATGCAAATATCGACATTGCAACTCCAGAATTGATTTGAGTGACAGCTTCACCTCTTTTTTTTACAAGACTGTTAATCTACAGAATGAAACCATGCAATACCCAGGTTGAGCTGTCATGTTACTCAGCAGGTCTGCATGAAGAAGTATGTTCTCTTTTATCATTTTGGCAAAAACAATGTTGAGGGCATTGCACACCCTAATGAAGGGAAGTTAATGATAAGTAAACGATGTGACACCTTGTCCGTGTTTGTGTTTGTGTAAGTGAGAGGGGAGATAGGTCTGGCAGTGTAAAACAAGGAGGTGGTGTGTGTCTCTGTGTAGGTGGAAGTTAATGAATTAATTATTGAACACAGATACACTGTAGCTTCTACTGGTCTGTTATCAAATAAAGGAGTGTAACCATAATTGTAGGTTGCTGCAATGATTGAATTTTTAAAGTAAAAGCTAAGCTTGAGGATATCTTGGAAAAGTTTCCTTTAGAGGCTGTATAATAATGCTCTAGTGACACTGTAACAGTAACAATAGTTATAAAAATGGCTTTTTAACCTCTGCCAAGGAGGTTATGTTTTTGCCGGGGTTTGTCTGTTTGTCTGTCTGTTGGTTTCCAAAATAACTCTAAAAGTTTCAGACGGATTTTGATGACATTTTCAGGGATTGTCCAGATGAGGATAAGGAACAAATGATCAGATTTTGGAAGTGATCCGGATCACCGTCTGGATCCAGGAATTTTTTGAAGGATTCTTTAACATTGGGAGATAGGACCACATGCGACATTTATGCATATGACTCCACCAAAAATGGTCAAGACACTTTGAAAAAAAATACAGGACAAGTTTCTAACATGGTCTACAATATATCAAAGATTGATCCGGATAAAGGAATAATTTCAGATAATATGATCCAGAATATGAAAAAATCGATTTTTGAAACTTGCATCATAAAAAAACAAATGAAGCTAGAAACATGCAACAGACATCTTTAAACAGCCACGACGCTGTGGAACTAATACTGATATAAATAAATGCAAGACTAATACTAGT
>OOFC01016759.1:0-19626 GCA_900323345.1 Pseudochromis fuscus
CACTGATAAATAAAAAACTGGATTGGATTAAATTAATCAAAAATAAAAATCTTTTGTTGCAACTAATGAAAAGATTATCATGATTCATACATTTTTACATGGTAAATTTGTCATCATAGAAAAAGTACCTGTGATACAGCTGCTTATGATCTCCATTTAGACCAGATTGCCATCAAATATCCCACATTTTGAAACTTGAGAGAGCCCTAATAAACACCTCTTCCTCACCTGAGCAGATTTGGAGATGGCTTCGTCCAAAGCAGCAGCTCTGTGCTTGACATCAGCCTTGAGTGTAGTGTAAAGTTGGTCAGCGGCCGTGTATTTTTCTCTGATGGGCTCCCCCTCAATTGGGCTGAGTTCAAGTAACTGAGGCCCAGTCTTATTCATCTTATCAATGTGGGGCTTGTGCTCTGCAATCAGTTCTCGCATTTGCTGCAGAGGATGTGACATATTCAGTTTAGTTTTTCAGAAATTAACTTAAGCGGTGTACTAAGAATCTGCTCATGTTGGCCTCTTACCCTGAGTTCCTCTTGTTGCTGCTTGAGTGTGTCGTACTCGATGGCCGGTGGGGGCAGCTGGCTGAACATGTTTAAGGTTTCCTGAAGCCACGGCCACATCTCCTCATAGGTCTCCCAGAACTGAGTGGCCAGAGACTGGGCTCGTTCGAGCTGCAGACACCGCTCTGAATTCAGCTGACTGATGACACCATACTTCTCCAAGAGGGTTTGGGTTTTGGCCTGATCCAAAGACAAGAAGATTTTTTGACTTATGCACACATTAATGAAATGTAATTGCCTGTTTAAAATTTTAAAACAAACTTATTTCACCTTCAGGAGTTCTCTCTCTTCTGGGTTTTTGCTGCACATGATGGCCTTTCCAGTTTTCACAATCTCATCCACAGCATCTTTGTGCCTCATGATGTCCATAGAGAAAATCTGTAAAACCAGTAGAGTGAGTTTAGCTAGACAGTACAAAACAAACCACAGTGTTTACTGTGCTTTGTTTTATTAGAGGCCTGTGTCTGTCCACACACACACACACACACACACACACAATAATATGGGCTAACCTTCTGTGCTTGGAGCTGGGCTGTGGATTGATCTTGCTCCAGCCTGATCTCGCCCATTGATAGCAGCTTCCTCTCAGTTTCAGTCAGCCAGGAGAGTTCATGGTCTGCAGCCTGTTCAAACTTGAAAATAAATAAAAATAAATAAAGAACAATTAAAATTACCAAAAATAGTGAACGATAAGAGAAATAAGAAAAAGACGATTAATTTCATCTTTGTTTACCTGCTGTGACTTAAGTATGTCAGCATTGATCTGATCGACCTGCTGGGTGATGGAGTCGCAGGCAGCTCTGTACCGTTCATTATCCTCAGTCACCAGCTTGTCCAATCCCTCACGAGTGTGCCAGGGGATCAGATCCAGGAGCGAGCTGCTCAGCTCATTCAGCTTGTCTAACATAGGTTTTTGGTCTTTGGTCTCTTTCAGCAAGGCCTGGAGAAGATTACGTGATTATACAACAAATACACCAGTTTAACAGTGGTGAAGGCACAGAGGTGTTGTCTGCAGAGCAGCTCACTGTTAGAGGTGTACATGTGTTATAATGTTAGACATGACATTTGAGAAATTAAATTTTTTTAATGTACAAAGCTTTACCTTCTGCCTGTTTTGTGAACGAATCAGCTCCTTGGCCACTGGCTCCTGATCAGCAAACATGTTAATCTCTGCCTCTGCTTTCTCAAGCCAAGAACTGAGGTCCTCATGAGTATGTTGTAACTTAGAAGAAAGACTCAACACTCGCTCCAGTGTCTTCGACACATTGTCGCTCATGGAGTTTATCTCAGCATACTTTGTTTTTATTCCATCCAGTTTGCCTTGGATAACCACCACCTCATCACCTATAAACAGAAAGTAAATTATGACGTATGTGTTTTATTTGTGCTCTAGGATAGGGAGGTACAGGATACTGCTAGCTTGGCTGGATTTAAAACTCATCATCATTAGTCTATTGGAAATAAATTAGGGGGCATCCTGTATGATTCTCTCAGTAGCTTTCTTGTGGAGAGTTTGATGAGAAAATTTGCACTTCTATCTGCACTGTAAATAAGAATCTAACAGCAACAGCATATTATAACAGCATATTAGCTAAGTCTGGAGTCTGGAGACAGATGCCAGGCTCTAACCAAAAGTAACAAAGTCTGCTTGCCAGCACATCCAAAACTGAACAATTAGCAGAATCTTTATTATTATTTACATGTAACTAGACTGCCTGACCAAGAAAAAGTCACAATCTGGATTTAACTAACCAAATAGATATGAGCCTTTTTTTTGGATAATTACTGCAGCGATTAATACATTCAAGTTGGCAACAAGTTATTTGGTACAAAGTGATGGTGATAGTAGCTTCTCATTTCTTAAACAAGAAATGTTGGAAGACATATCCTGTGTTTGTGGAAAAGATTTTACTATGTTGAAGAAGTCTAATTTTTGGGTGCATCAAACAAAAACAGGCAAGTAAGCAGATGCTGAAACTACTCTAAAAGTGGGTTAAGAACTGTCCAACACATTATTGAAACCAGCAAGGAGAGTGGTGAACAATTGGCTTTGAGGAAGAAATGTGATTGGAAACAAATGTTGAATGATCATGATAAAATATCACCTAAATATTCTGGTGGTATCATGTCATAAAAAACCAACAGTAGCAGTCATCACTGTGTCTAATGGTGAAAGTCAGGGAATTTCCCCCTTTCTGCACAATGTGAAGAGAATTAGAGGGATTGAGACTAATTGGGCAGTCTTAAGAAAACCAATTATCAGCGAGGCTAATCAGAAGAAAAGACTTTGATTTGCTTGGGAGCATAAAAATTGGACTCTGGTGCAATAAAAGAGGTCATGTGGTCTGATGAATCTAGATTTGACACTGTTCCAGAGGGATAGGCACATCATTTGTTCATCATTAGTCTGGGCACCCATTAGTCTAGTGCCTACCATACAAGAGTGTTATGATCTGGGGTTGCTCAATTGTTGTTCAGTTGCTCAGGTCCAGGTTCAGCCATATTATGTGCCAAAAAAATGAGGTCAGCTGACTCCGTATATCTGAAGAATCATGTCTTTTCTTCACTGATAGTACGGGCAAATTCCCAGTTGACAATGCCAGAAATCCTCAGCCTCAAACTGTCAAAGAGTTGTTCAGGAAGCATGACAGGACTTTACACAGTGGCCTCTCCTATTATCAACACAAGATCTTGGCGAAAAACTATTGTGGGTGGAAATAGATTCTGTGACAGTGCATAAGCATATCAAAACAATGCCAATGTGAACGTGTCCCATAACCAAAGTTAAAGTGTGTCAAAGGTTTTGGCCAGGCAGTGTATATCCTGACTGGCGAAGGCAAAGCCTGGACTCCACTGGCTCAAGATGACAGGGCTACAGGAAGTTACTGTGTACATGAATGAGACTAAGACACTGGTGACTGATTTCCAATTTTGTGCAAAGCTAACTGGCTGTTTGTGAAAAACAAATATTCATCAGACAGATTATATGGTCCCAATATTCTCATCTAACTTTCAACCGGACAGTTGAAAGTGGAAAATGTCAATATATTTCTTTATACAAGTTGGTAAACGGTAAAGTGACTTTTTGTCGTTTTGATTAAGGCCTTTGCCTACTGTTAAAATTTGCCCCTAAATAAGACGGGAAACCTTGGGATGAACATTACAGAGACAGAATTGTTTGCTGACAGCTGCACGTCCCCGTTGGGATAAGGCAGTAATGAATTAATACGGGCCTGTTGTTTGCTTCAGTAGCTCCATCCCATTAGAGATGGCTTGGTCAACATTCCTCTTCTTCAACTCAATTTCACTCTGTAGGGCCTAAAAAAGAAAAACACAACCTCAGAGACCCATTAATGTTGTCAAGAATTGTTCCAATGTAAACGATGCATGATGCAGAAAACACTAAAATAAACTGGAACATGATTGATGCAACTTAAATGAATGGACAACATAATGCCTGGCCTTAGGAGGAGTGTATACCCGTTGTTCTGCCAGGTGCTTTTCAAGAACGTCTATTTTGTAGCCCTCCACGGACACTTCACTCAGCCTCATGTGCACCTCTATGAGCCAGTTCATGAGGGCCACTTCATCCTCTCCAAAAAGCTGGGCATTTGCCAGAGCTTGCTGCAACATCTCGGCCTTCCTCCTGCATCTCTCCTGGAGCTCTATGTAACTGGCCTGTGTGGTGTCCAGTTTGGATTGAACAAACTCCTTATCGTCCACCGAGCTCACAGCTTTGAGCATTTGACCCAGGCTGACTGCCTGAAACAGGTCTTTACTGTGATTCATAATCTCCTCCTCTAAGGCCTGATGGTAGGGAATGGGAAATGGACCAAGAAACAGAAAACAAAAACATAAAAACTGAAGTTTAATAAAAAAAATTAAAAAGTGAAATGGGAAATAATGAAAAGCACAAAATGAAAGTAAGAAGCAAAATGAATGGAACTGAACTGAGCAAAAACAACAGATTGTGCCATGAAATACAAATCTGAAAACATATGGTAACAATATAAAATGATGGATATTACCTTATGCTGAGCAATTTGATCTTCCAGCTTAGATGTCTCGGTGCCAATTGGGTCGGAGTTGACTAGGTGTTTCTCTGTGGCTGCAAGCCACTCACTCAGGGGCTCCAGAGTCTCGTGGAACTGCTGAGTGACCACTAAGATGCTCTCTAGCTGCTTGTGCCTGCAACATTGATGACGCAATTGACAGTAAGGGATTGGGAACAAATGTATTGCCCTTTGGCATGAACAGACTAACAGGTACTCTTATCTGCAATCCATCTGTGACTCTTTATTGTTGGTAAGAACATATGAGAGTGTTTAGAAATTTTAGACAAGTTGTTTGCTTAGCTTAGCACAAAAGCAGTAAACCCATAGAGACAGATCGACAAATATGCTTACAGGCACATCTAAAGCTCCCTAAATAAATAGATTATAGTGTGATAATAAATGTGTTATATTTGTTTGTTTAGGTACTACAAAAAAATTAAAGTAATGATGGCATTAGCAATCATTAAGTCTGAAGTATACTGAAACACACAGACCTGTTTTCAGCTTTCTTAAGCAGAGTGTCCCACCTCTGCCCCAGGCATTCAATCTCTTTTGCAACCTTCTCCTTATCCACAGACTCGGCCAGTTCTGCGACCTTCTCTCCCTCATTTTTTATCAGCTCAACTGTTGGCTTTCGGTCATCCAGCAGTCTCTGTAAGAGCTGTCAAATGCAAACAAACGAGCAGAGTTATTAGGTGCCTTTGCACTTTGGTTCATTTTGAAAAACAGTAAATCTAACAGGAACAAATTAGGTGTGGTTAAACAGAAAAGCTTTGTGTACCACAGTCATGAATTACAATGAATGTCAATTAAATAAGACAGTGGCAAAGTTAATGATGTGTGGATTTTCCAGTGTTTAAGTATAAACACTTCTATAGAATCACTGTTATGTTGTGTATATATGAGTCATGTGTTTATGTGATTGTACCATGTGAAGCTTGCTTACTTTCTGCTCTTGTATCTGTGCCTTCACCACTTTGAACTCGGCAGATGGAGGTTTTTGATTGGTCACAAGTTCCTCTGTGTCAGTCAACCAGCTGAGCAGGGACTCGAGAGCATCCTGGAACCTCCCACAATGCAACAGGGCTTCATGCAGCTGGGTTGAACGCTCAGCTATCTGCAGACAACATAGTAAATATTGATGTAACCTGTATCAAGGACAAGTTAAACTGTATCTATAAACTACAACAAGCAGAAACAAAGAAAGACTCAGCACATTGTCATTATCTCTTTATATTTCCAAAAGCAAACAACAAGCAGTGATCTTGGTAATATATGACCACTTACCTTTTTATTGAGGGTATTCCACTTTGAGGTTACACCCTCCAGATCATCATCAAGCTTCTTAGTGCTGGTGCCTTTGGCAGCATTTTGGATCAGGCCCTGGCCAAGAGAGTTGATGTCTTGAAGCTGCATTTTCAAAGGATCAATATCCTCTTTCTGGAACACCTAAATACAATTGGAAGAAATCAGGTTAACATTTTAAAAGTGCTCAAGTTACAATGTTGAGAGTCTTTTTTGGAAATAAACTTATTTGAAATTCAGAGATGTTTGTTCATAGTAATCAAATCAGATTTACAGTATTACTGTTCTATATTTAAAGAACAACGATAGAATGATAGGCCACATGATTTTTAACTGGACCAAATCAAGTATTTGATTAAATCCATCCGTATGCTTGCTAAACATCTCCTATATAAAACTGGCTTTTTTACCACTTGGTTCATAAATACCTATAAAGGTAGAATTAAATAATAAATAAAATTGTATGATATAAATTAAATTTTATGGGAAAAACTAGTCTGCAGTTATGAAAGGTAATCCATGATCAGAGATATGAGAAACACATCATCATCACAGGTTTAGTGTTAAGAATGAGTTGACATAAACAACTTTTTAACAAGTCAGCAGCTTCTATAAAAGCAGGGTTAACAGTTAAAGGACAGCTGTGCACAATCATGACTTCAAGGCAGAACTGCTCAGTAAAAATCTAATCCACCCATCAAGTAATCAGAGATGTAAGGAAAACACCAATCTAGCCACCCGTACACATCATCTAGAGAATGTGTGTTGGACAAACTAATGAGGAAAAACTCGTGGATGGAGAGAGCTGCTATTTTTTGGCACCTGTGGGGAGAAATAACCCATAGGTTCCATTTCGGGGCATGCAGCAACAACATTCAGCAAGGCCTCGAACTCATGCTCCCCTGCCTGTTGGAATGTCTGTAAACTTTTAGGCAGACAGGCTTCCAGTGACTGCAGAAACTCCTCCAGTTCCTCCATACTGTATTTGGATGCTCCCAGTTGCATAGTACATGGTTCTGTTGAATGCCGGCTTTCTATGGGTAGAGTTCCAGAGTTTCTGCAGGTCTCAGGCTGTGTCACCACCACACTGACCAACTCACAGTCTTCCTGAGGTGACACATCCTCTAACAGCTCAGCAGTGGACAGCTCATCGTAATCTGTTAAAGTCCTGGAGCGCCATCCGGAGCTGTCATTTTGAGTTCTGGAGACAGACCCCAAAGATGACCTCCCTGTGGAATATTTATATTCTCCATTGCTCAGTGTATCCTTTTCATTAAGCTTCGCCACAGAGGCTTTTGTCTGTCGTGGCTCCTGAACCAAGCTGCTACTGTGGTAAAGTGATCGACTGTCCCTCACAGGGGAGAAAGGGAAGTCCTCCTGTCCTGAGCTGAGCGATCGCCCTGTTTTCAGCTCCCCGGACATATGCATTGCCTCTGAGGATGAAAAGCTCCTTGTACCGGGCCCTGTTCTTTTGTGGGATCTATGGGCATGTCGCTCCCTCTCCACAGTAGGGCTGTACAAGCCTGAGTCCTCCTCAGATGTCAGTGAGCTGGTCATACTCTGTCCTCTCCTGCCATTGATCAGGCCAGGCCTTTCCACACTGCCAGAGCACAGCGTTCCACTGCGGCTCACATACTCGCTCAAATTGGTAGGGGCAAAAGTCCGCCAAGAGCGCCGATGATGGGGATGGTCCTTCTTGTCTCCTCCCTGCAGACGAGACTTTGGCAGGACTGTGTCAGTCACCCTCATTATGTTCCCATTAAGTTTAAGTCCATCAAAGACAACACGCTCATCCAGCAATGCAGGTTTTCTGGTCCGGAGCTCAAATGAACTAGAAGCAGAGATAACTCCATTTCTACACAGGCTGCTGAGATCTAACGTGCGGTGCGTGTAGGGTAAGGTGCCTGTGAAGTGTCGGGAAGAAAGGCTGCCTTTAGACCCAGAGTCTATCTGCTCATTGAGCCGGACAGTGTCATAAATGGATCTCTGAGGCACATAGCAGTCATCAATGTTCAGGTCCTCCTCCTCCCCCGTCCCCACACAGGAAGGGTTTTGTCTCAGGCAATCTGGTCTGCTCAGTGGTTTGCCCATACTAAAACAATTGTTAACATTCACGACAAAGAAAAGATTACGGATTTAAAGAAATCTTTTGAGGTATAAGTTAATTTCTTGCAGACTGAGCAATTTAGAAAGGAGTTTTTTTTTCCTCTCTTAAATGAAAAGTTGACACACAAAAAATAAACATGTCCACTTATTTTTAAAAATAAAAACTACAATTGCTCACTCACATTTTCTTTTCAAAATACACACACCATTAAGTTACTTCAGGATGAAAAAAGATTTTAGAGATGTTAAAAATGTTAAACAATGTAAAAAATACCACACAAATGCTGGGACTGCCTAACAGTCTTGTACTCCATATTAGGAAAGAAAATCCTGTCTTCAAGTGTAGCCACCTATCCCAAAAATATTCCTTTGGGCTCTTGTCCATGCATTGCCAAAACTTAATCACTATTCCTGTGGTCCAAAGTGCTTCTTTTTCCCTGAAATCCCCACATCATCCAAGGGAAAATCTTCAGTGCAAAGTGAAAGTATCCACAGACAAATCCAGCAGGCTCTATTAAAAACTCTAGGCAGTTCTGAGGAGAGCTGGTACTCCCAGATAAACAAAAAAGCCTGCCCTTCCTCTCTCATCGCTCCCCTTGCACTGACAGACACCCTCCTGGCAGAGGGTTTCATGCCCCGCCCCCGCTCATTATTCAGACAACATCTGCCACAACTCCATTTGTGCTCAGAGCCGCTCCGGCACATGTTGATTGGTGGATATATGACCCTTTTTTTCCCTTTCTAATTCCCCCTTATGTCTGCATGGCCCGTATGACTTCAGTTCTAAGCCATCGTCTGCATCCTGACACAGTCACTCACTTTTCTTCTGTTTTTTTTCCCCCTTTCAGGGACTCAGCTTTTGTAATTTACACACACACACACACACACACACACACACACACACAGGCCAGCAGGCAGTGGCAGCTTTCTCACTGATGACATCACACTTTTCTTGAAACAGATCTTTGCCCTTTGCTTTCTTCCTGTGGATGGTTGCTGTGGACCCTGCAGATATTCTTAATTACTGTGGAATGCCGAGGGAGGCACAGGTCCCAGGTAATTTAACACCGACAGCTCTGCCAAGTGCATGAAGAGGCTTTTATGTCCAGCAACTGGGGTAGGAGAAGAAAGGAGGATAGAGGAGATAATGAAAGGAATTTATTTTTGTTTCCTGGATTGTCTGCACCATGGTGGCTCGGAGGAGCTCAACAAACCCAACTTCTTTGTCTAGTTTTGCGTGCATGAGAGGAGACAGAAAGAGGACACTGGCAGAGAAATAAGCAGTTAAGACCTGATCAGATTTTTTTAAAAGGATGTTCAACCACTGAAACATGGTACAGGTTTAGTCAGTGAATACAAACAATTTTCCTTCACTTTTCTGGCTGCTGCAGGTCTCTTTGTACCCACTGTTGAATATGACTAAAGTACTTGGCAAACATGAAATGTGAATGTGGCATTTCATTTAAGCATTAAAGGCCAAAAGTTGAAAAGACCAAAGGTTGAAGAGAGGACACAATTTTCAGTCAGTCAAACAAAGAAATAATCTCCTTCAGGAGCACCAGTCATCAAAACAAAGAGGCACAGAGCCATTTCTTTGACGGTGTAACACCAAATAAGAGACAAAATTTACATAGACAGAGGGAGAAATGTGCACTCTCTGTGAGGGTTTAATTGTTTCATCAATGATTAATAATCTGTATGTTATCAAGCTGTAACTTTTATTAAAATCAAGTAAAACTTGAATGAGAGATTCCTGGACTAATAACTGACTTGTGACAAATAAAATCATATTCGCTAGCAAGAAATATCATTTAATATAGATTAATCATTTTATTGATTAATTAAAAAATCAAAAATCTGTAAAAAAAAATATCACAACAATTTCCCAGAGTTCCAGTTGACATTCATTTTACAATCGTAAACAACATATATTCAAAGCTAGGGTGAGAATTTCTTGTTTAAAAATGACACCAATTATTATTAAAGTATGAACTTTACCACTGATTGATTTTGTGACAATTACCACTTGTTATGATCAATTCAGTTGTTCTCTAGTTAACCAATCAAACTGACAATATTGTTTTCAGAAGAAAAACCAGCTCATCATCTGAGTAACAAAAGGTCTAAAACAACATTGACCTGCTCTGCCATTGTCATTAATGTGTTGTGAGTGCACGTGGTATTGTTTTCAAACTGGTCTGCTGTCATGCAGGTTCAGTTAAGAACTGCTTTTACACTTGAAGTGAAACTTTAGATTCAGGTCTGCATTGGAAACAAAGACTAGAAACCTCTGATGAAAAGGCAACTCAGTGATTGCCTTGGAGCAAAACAATATATACCCTGCCTGTATAGCAACTGGCACGTACAAGTCTCATGTTTCACTTTGAGAATGTGTCATTGCTGTGTATGAGTGAGTAAGCTATACCAGTGGTCACAGTGACACTTTTTTACTATCACCTTTAATGAACTGAAGTTGCTACAGTATGATTCAGAAAATAGAAATTCTTTTTGAATTACAAGAGGCACTGATGTAATGTCTGAACAGACAGAAAAGGACACCCACACCAAATCCCAACAGTGTTGATTCACTTACACCGAACCTTTAGGGTACACCTCGAGATATACATACACCAGGACTGCTAAGTTCCTACAAAACCCATGAAAAAAACAAGAGTAAACGCATGATGTCAAGCATGTCTCTTTCAAAACTTGACCAAAAATGGTAACAGTGCATGAAAGAGACGAATCCAAGTGCTGTCTTTCTCTGTTTATGTCTTTCTCACTAGCTGCCAGTAAAGCCCTCTTACCTACAGCAACAATTCACTCAATACAAAAGAGAATATGACACAATCGTCTCATGTTTTCATCCTGCAGCTAAATAAAGAAACAATACCAAAAAGTGATTCTGCCCATAACAATTCTCCTCCTGTTGCTTAGTATTGCTACAAATGAGTACAAAGAGGATTTTCCACCAGCAGCTGAGGTCGCAGATGCCCTCTCAACCCCAAGTGGCGAAGGAACAAAGACAGGGAAAAAACATGCGCCCTGACATTGCTGCTTAGCAACAATCTGAATCAATCACTTTTTCTTTAATACTGACCCTGCACGGTCTTTTAAACCAAATTCCACTCAACAAGCTGACACCTCCGCCCATGGCTATCGAATGATATTTTAATCCATGCAACTCAGCTGGAGGTTTGGATGCACCCCTCCTCCATGACTGCAGCACCCCCTTAATTGGAAAAAAAAAATCCCTTGACCTACATTTTCAGAACAGATCTGTGTCATTTGCTTATACCCAGCTGCTTACATTGTTTTACAGTAATACTGTCTAATACTATAAATGAAGAAGCATTTTATAATTTAACCTCTAAATATAGGTTAATCCTCTTTTGGAGACCTCCACAGGAATTTGCAAGCTTTTAAAATATTTTGAATCTGTCTGTAAATCTTGCTAATGGCTAAGCGTTGTTTTACCCTCAACTGGTACCGACAAAGACCTTTGTATTTTTATAGAAAATATGGAGAGGAGAGGATACAAAAAACAGACCATTAGGACAATTGGGAAGCTGTGTGATATATCTGTAGTGCTGCTTTCATACTGACCAGTAGAAAATTTGTCCCAAAGATTTCAAATACCTAATAACAAAATAACAATAGAACTTCTGGATTATATTGTTCACTGACATTGGCTGCTTTGCATCAGCTATACAATCTAGTGCTCATCTCTATTTGAGTTTAGACCTTATTACAACATATTTAGCAATCTAACTTAATATTAACACACGTTTTAATATATGCATAGCCCAGCACTAAATACTATAGGTTCAGAAAAAAAATAAAAGATCAGTCTAAGTCAAAAAGATCAAAATAACACAGGTAAACTCTGACCTACCATTTACAGATAGTGCCAGACTGTGAAGAACAACTATATAACTGTGGAAGGATCATAATGCAGACTCAGCTTCATTACTGAATCAACTGACGCCTTGCTGGCAGCCACCTGGCTGTGATCGTCCTTCCCTCTTGCCCCATCTTTGCATATGGATCCCAGCTCTTTTGTTAACACCAGATGCCCTGAATGAACCAGCAGTCCCCAGGGGATTCCCACGCATGTAGTGAGTTGGTCAGTAAGCCTGCTGGTGATATGTAGCTATGCAACACTGTGTGGATTATCAACATCTAAAATGTTATGTTTTCAGGTTTGTAAAGATTTCTAAGAAAAAATATGTTTAAAAAATGTGTTATTAATATGTGCTAACATGTTACAGTACAGAGTGTAGTAGAAAGAGATGGCTTTCTGGAATTTATTCTAGGGTTGCTCCAGCTTAATGCTAAGCAAACATTACTAAGAATAAATATCATTATCGACACTAATCCTAGATGTCAAAATATTTTAATATGCTGATTTAAAAGTAGAGGGACTGTCTATGGGAAGCTGCAAGACAGACCTATATATAAAACAATGCAGACTAGTAAAAACAAAGGATACACAGAAAATGTATGTACTACCCTGAAAGTAATAACATATCTAAAATATCCACCCTATTTTCACAAAGACATGGTGTATTTCCTGTAACAGCTTCAAATATGGTGATTTCATTAAGTTCAAGAGAGATTAATACTATACATACTGAAACTGTTCGACAGTGGAAAGTAGTTTATATTCATAGTTTCGTTACAAATGTTACTAAGCAAGGAAAGTCCCAGGAAAGCAAACACACTGGTGCAGATGTAATGTAGGTAATGTAAGTAGTGTAAGAGTAAGCTGTTACCACCATACTTGGCTGGTGGGATTTCACATATATTCCCCTTTCAACCAAAGCATTAAGTTAGGGTGTAACATACCTTAAAGGCTTCCAGCTGCTGGTTGATCACGTCTGTCTCCATGCCAACCGCCTCCTGAGATGCTTCCTTGTCCACAGCTCTGCAGAGTTTATCTTCCACTTGATGGAGTTTACCATACAGCTCCTCTAGCTTGATGAGTGTACTCTGCACATGGATCTCTCTGCCTTTGGCTCTGTCCAAGAGTTTCCCACACTGCTTACTCAGAGCATCCAGGTCCCTCTTCACGCCTAACAGGTCAGGTGAGGATTCAGACACCAGCATCTTCTTACAGCTGTCTCCAGCATTGGCCGTGTTAGCCATCAGTTCTTGCAGCTTAGACACAAAACTCTGGATGCCGTCCTGCTGTTCTTTAAGAGAGGCCAAGTCAAGATCCACAGGAGACATGGTGTCCAACTCATCATCCAGCTCTGTGAAATGGGTAAACATCTCACGAATGCTGTTTTGAAACTGCCCAATACCCTGCAGTTTACCCTCTAATACCTGGCATGTTTCCTCTAGTGTCTTACTAAGGTTGCTGTATTCTTTTTCTATGCTGTCTGCCTGCAGTAAGAGGTCTGTGACTCTCTCTGCATCTGGGACATCTACCACAAGGGCCTTGGCCAAGCCCTTCATGTGTTCAACTTGATTCTGCACTCCCTCTAAACTCTTATGTTGGGCTTTCATGTTGGTTAGATTCTTGTTGCTGTGTGCCTTCAGTCCCAGTGATTCATGGGCATCCACCTGCTTCTTTGCTCCCTCAAGCTGACTCTTTGCTTCTTTGCAGGCATCATTAAACTCCTTAATTGTGTGAGAGATCTTCTCCAGGGACTCCCTTTTGCTCTGCAGACCTCCTACTACGTTATCCACTCTTTTGCCAATGCTCACCTTCTCCTCTTTTATAGCTTCAGTGTCTGTGTTGGCTACCTCAAGAAGGCTATCTGCAGCTGTATTGAGCTGCTCCACCATCCCTCTGTGCTTGTCAACATCTTTCTGGAGAGCTTTCACTTGAGAAATAGAGCTCTCTAAAGCAACGGGATCAACAGTGAGTTTGACTCGGCCCTCACTAGCTTCACATTCCTGAACCCAAGAGCTCAGCTTCTCTGCCTGCTCCTGATACTTCAAAGACCTCTGCAGAGCAGTTTGAAGTTTGTCCGCCTGCTCTGCAGAGCTCTTCTTCACTTCCTCCCAGTTGGAGGAGAGTGTAGTGAGCTGCCCTTGTAATGCCAACTTTTCTGCACCATCAGTGTTGTGCAGAAGCAGCTCCCCCTCTCCAATGATTGTGTTATAAGCTTCTTCTTGTTCACTGACACTCTTCTGGATTTTGTTGTGCCCCTCCAGAGCTTTTTGTAGAATATCTGCTTTGGCAGAGATGGGCTGGGGCTTAGACTGGTCCAGGAGCTTCTCACCCAGCCATGACTGGAAGTCTTTGGAGGTCTGATGGAACTGCTGAGAGCTGGCAAAGGTTGAGTTCAACTGCTCGATCCGTTTAGCTACAGGAGAGACATGAGAGAATTAGCAAGTTAAATGCTGTTATACTTCTTACACACAGAGGGGAACTAAAATTTGACTGGGAATATTGCTGAAGTTGACTTTTCTAATTCATTTCACATTTTTAATAGTTAGTTAGTGGTCTCAATTGTAAACCAACTTCTTGAAATAGATGGTTTGTGATCACATAGAATGAAAATTGAAAAATACAGTCTTGAACAAGAGTTTGAATACTGAAAATAAAATAGTTTCTCCTTCCTAAAAAATAATGTACTACATTATGAGGTTAAGTGAACAGGCCAACCTGATTTCTCCTCCAACTGTCTGAAAGGCTTGCTGACACTCTCCAACTGCCTGGCCAGGTCTGCCTTGAGATAGTCCTCAGTCACCATCCCTGTGAGTTCTGCATTGATAGCCTCAGCCTCTTTCAGCTTCTTCCGCTCCTCTCTAAGTTGAGCTGATATGTTCTGAACGTCTTCCAGCTGTTTCTTCACTGCATCAGGCTGAGTGCTGTGGCCCTGGTGGCTTGAGAGCTGATTCTCCAGGTGAGTGGCACTATGACTGAGACTCCTGAGTAACTCCTGAAACTGCTGGGTCTTCACCACTGCCTGGTCAATGAGGCTGTCCCGCTGATCCAGCTGTCCTATGAGGCCTTGCCATTTCTGGGTGACTGCAGCAAGTTGCTCCTTCACCTGCTTCCCACCTGCAGCATCCTGGTTGTCTGATGAGCTTAGGATGGCTGAGGCAGCTTCCTCAAGCTGCTCATATTGAGGTTTACGACTCTTAAACTCATTTTGGAGGATCTGGAGGACAGAGCAAGAAAATCAGTCATGTTTAGAATTCCTTAAGAAAATAAATAAATAGCGGTTCTTAGGGGAAACAGAGGTGTCAAAATATTACCAAGAGCATGCATTAGGCTTACCTGAACTTGCTGCTTCTGCATTTTAAGCATGTTTGGGTCTATTGAGAGGGGTCCAAGGACACTCATCATCAGCTCTTTCTCTGAAAGCCACTGACCAAGCTGCAGCTCAGTTGTCTGGAAAATGTCCAGATTCTTGTTGGACTGCTCCAGGTGCTGCTTCCTCTCTTCCACAGAGCTGCTTATTTCTGCCCAAGCAGCATCTAAACAGGAGGGCAGAATGGTCACACCAGTGTGCATTAGTCAGCACAACAGCACCTTTTTGTCCTCTGTCCCACTGTTCCCCCACTAAACCTCCCTCTGTGCAGGACTTGGCTCCACAAATGTGTTGATTTACTGGTGTAGCCAGGAGCAGGCACTGAGACAGGATCTAACAGGATCTGTTAACATGTATGTATGAGATGTAGTTTCAGAAGACAAGGTAGAGACTGGGATTACACAAAAAGCTTTACTCAAAGACCAGAGTCCCTAATGAGATACATTATTTGTCAGTGGGTTTCAACAGGTTTCTGACATAAATTACCCAGGGCCATCTGGAGCCAACACCTTGGTGCATACCTATTTCTGCCAGCACCTGCTTCAATTTTGCTGCCTCAGGGGAGTTTGGATGAGTCTTTGTCAAGCTGAGAAGCTTCTCTCTGATCTGTTGGAGGTGCTCCTGCTTTTGCTTCATGTCATCTTCAAACGCCTGAGAGAATGAAACAGATCACAAATGCTGAAGAGGAGTGTCATATGACTTTCTCACTCATATAAATCACTAAGGAGTGTGTGCTGTTTTGGAAGGAACGTTTACCATTTATGTGTTTAGCAGCAACACTTACCTTCTGCTGTTCAAGTTGTGTTTTCACTAAATCCTTCTCTGTGGCTGCATTGTTCCAGGATGCGGCAGTCTTCTTCATGTCCTTTAGCCATGTCATCATCTCCTCTGTCTCTTTTTGGGTGTCTATCACATCCTGCACCAAACTATTCAGCTGTCCTGCTCGACTCTTCAGTGTTTCCCCAAGGGTCGAGTATCTCTCATTGACAAATGACATGTTCTGCTGAATCACCATCAGCTCTGAGGACATCAGAAATAATTCTATCAAGTTTCCATACCAGGTAGCTTTAATTTAGAATGAAAGTGAGATAATAATAATAATAGCAAGACACTGTTAATTAAACTTAGCCTTATAGTACAGTATGTTCAAAATATGAATGAGTAAAGTATCACCAACTACTGCACAATGAAGTTAAAGTATTTATGGATGTGTGTATGTAACTGCAAGATTCACAAGTTAGAGACCGTATGTTATTTACATAGTACAGTGAATTCAATAAAAAATACCCCAGAGCCTCATGCAAAAAAAATATATATAAAAAAATCATGGTTCAGGGTAATATGAAAATGGTTTTGTATGAGACCCAGTGAACACAGGTATACCGAATCTGAACAAATGTATCAATTTATCAAAAATATTGATGATAATTTATGACAGTACTCAGTCACTACGTATAGCATTTATGTAAAGTTACTATGGCTTCATTTGGGCATTTAAAAAAAAAAAAAAAACTCTTCATAATCTGAATATACTGTTACAGAGATTTACAGGAGTTGCTCTTACTTTGACATAGAGACTCTGCAGCCATAGCAGTATGAAAACCAAAAAAATACTTGCAGTGTGTTTACAAACCAGCATCCACATATACACTTTATTACCTTTATTGGTTAGGTAGGTATGGCTTGCTGGACCACCACCATTAGTAACAGCTGATGCAAAGACATAAGACAAAGCGCATGTAAAGAACAAGGAAACTGACTAGGATAGTTGGCACAAGATCTTTTCCATGCACTCTAATGGTTAGTAATCATACAGTACTCAGAAGTAAACCCAAACACCATGCTTCCCATTCCAGTGAATGATTCAAAAGCATGAAATTAAGTGTGCTGATGTTTACCTGACTTATTAGGGTTCTTTGTCTTGGCAGGAGAAGTGAGAAAAGTTATCAGGCTGCACAGTGCTGATCCTTTAGTGTTCAGGTCTTGGACAGCAGCACTTTTAGATGCCCATTCATCTAACAATCCCTGAAGAAGTGATAAATAGACAGACAAATAGTATATAGAAATATGCATATAACATATGTAAATGCAAGAAACAGGAAAAACAATAAATGTCCTCCTTTGAGGTTTTTCATTTTTCATTTCCTTTTATAGTTTCAGGATATACTTCCTTGATCTTTTCTTGTCTTTGCGCTGGACATCATGGTATTTCACTCCTAGATCTGCCCTGTATAAACACTTACCAATCACCTGTCACTAATTGGCAGAGAAAGCAAGGTGGGACAGTGGGGAGAAGAGAGCTACTATCTAATAAAACACACTTACACCTCCCTATTGCAAAACATAGGAAATCCAAATGGCTGTGTCAGATGTAAAGTAGTGACATCAATGACTTCTGTTCCAGCATTTTAAGTGCCGTTAGATGAAACATACATAGATATAGCACTGTCTCTATAAAAAAACTTTTTTTTATTGACTCACAGTGACTATCTGCAGGTCCCTCCTCAGACTTTTCTCATTGCCGCTTGGCTGAGCTGTAGGTACTTTGTCATTGGTCTCCTCTAGCCACTTGGTGAGAGCGCTGGCTGCAGATCTGAACTCTCCCAGTTGGTCCTGACAGGATGATAGCTCTTCTTCCCTACAGTAGACCACAAAATCAGTTAAACAATGCCTCTATCTGTACATTACCAAGAGTATACAAACATTAATGTTAAACAAAAGGATTTTCCCATACGTACTTTTCTTTGACAGAGTCTTTGAAGGTGCTGAAAATATTTGTGAGATTGTCCATCTTGCTCTGAATTTGCGCCTTGTTTCCATCAGGGCTTATTTCAGACAGTTCCTTGGACAGAGTCTGCAGCTTCTCCAAATCAGTGGCATATTCATTCATCTCAGCTTTAGTGTTCTACAGTGAAATTGTAAAATCAAGATTACTGTGCATTATGATGTTACCGAAAAAGTGTTAACAGTGTCAGTAATATTCACCTGCATTAGCTGGGACAGTTCACTGAAAGTTTTCCCTGGCCCATCTGTTTCATGAAGATCTTGTGAGCGATTCATAACAAACTGCTGGACTTTATCTGTGACATTCTCAAACTGTTCCACCTTTTCCTTTAGTTGCTCCAGTTGGGAAACTTTTTGTTTATGCTTATCACAGGCATCAGAAAAGCGCTGTGAGAGATCTTCCATCTTAGACTGCAGAAGCGCAGCAGCGGAGGGATCTGCCGTCTCCACAAACTTCTTCACCTTTGCCTTCATGGCTGAGATGCTGCTCTGGCGACTTGCTATGTCCTGCTCTAGTGCCTGAAACAAGACAGACAACAGCAATTTTGATTAGATAAATAAAGTGAATATGGAGCTGGTAAGAAACACACAGTATAAGGTTATTAAATTGCTGAGATAATAAGAAGAAATCATACGGCTTCCTTGCTGAGGATGTTTCCAATAGATGCAGAGGTCAAGGGAATTTGCCCTCTCTCTTTCACACTGGCCTCCACTCCCTCCATCCACCCCATCATCTCATCCAAACCATCCTGGACACTCATAGATCGAGTCAAGGTGATCTGCAGCTTCTCATTTCGATCACTTATAGACTTGGAAAGGTTGTCATAGCGCTCCAATATGTCATCTACAACACATGGAAACAGGTTCAGTTTCAAAACAGAATCATTTCTCTCAAGATAAGCATTTTAACTAAAGCCAAACCTTATTTGGGATTTATGAGTTAAAGCTATAGTGTTCTCAAAGAATAGTCATTTCGTTCTTGGTTGGAGTAAAAGCATCTTTACTTATTTGGGAAAATCAATACACAAAAGCCACTTTTAATGAAAATAACTTGCAAAAATCAATAAGTTGGCTAACATTTTCCCAGACAATACAATTTGTTAATATCAAGCTCATCTTTAAAATACCGGTTTTATAGAACTTTCTCACAGGTATTTATTTGTCTGACATCATTCAAGGCCTACACCCTAATTCCAGTGTTTGAGTGTCAATAATGATAATCAAAAGTCACTTCAGTCCTGAAATATTATGTATACAGAACACAATATGAACCTGACTTTGATCTTTCCTCACCTACTGTCTCCTGGATCTCATCTGGGTTGCTCAACAGGTCTCCTTCAGATGTTATTAAGGACTCAGCTGTTTTACGTAACGTGTCAATAGCAGTCTGATGTCCCATCATCTGACCTTGTAAAGCCTGTGGATTAGCCAATGAAAAGTCAGAAAAACTGAAACCTCACATATGGATACCCTATATTCAGCATTTCACTAGATAAAATGAAGATTATAACATATCCATGGGTGTAGTGTAGCATGGGTGTACATATA
>OOFC01016761.1:0-13604 GCA_900323345.1 Pseudochromis fuscus
CTTAA
Source organism: Pseudochromis fuscus (assembly GCA_900323345.1). Classification (NCBI taxonomy): domain Eukaryota; kingdom Metazoa; phylum Chordata; class Actinopteri; family Pseudochromidae; genus Pseudochromis; species Pseudochromis fuscus. The sequence goes on from OOFC01016761.1 coordinate 6, forward strand.
TGTCAGGGGTGTGAGTAGTTAACATGAAGCCAACTACACTGCCTTCACACACACCCACATGCACGCACATGCACACAAACACACACACACACACACACACACACACACACACACACAAAAGCACAAACCCAAAGAATGCAGTATGCATGTTAGCAGGGAATGCCTCCATGAGAATACTTCGCTCAGATGTGTGTGTATTTTAGTATGTGTGTGTGTGTGTGTGTGTGTGTGTGTGTGTGTGCAGAAGTGTTTCTTGGACCACTAACTGCCCCTTCCACTGGTGTGCCCTCCGTCTGGGGGTACCCAAGTGGCACGGCTGGCTTTTATTCGGCTTTATGCTGGCCCATCAGGACACAGCTCATAAAGAAGACCCTCCTCTGATTGAACAGGAGGGAGGGAGGATTCAATGTAGGGGTGGAGGTGATATGTTCTTATGGTCCCCAAGGAGTCCTTCCCATCTCGTCGCTCTTCCTGAAGGAGGTGAGTCGAGGCCCCTTCACGGTGGTCACAGAGGAAGACATTAGTCGGCATCACCTCAATAACCTCAAGCAGAGCTGATTAACCAGCTCATATTCAGTCATTTAAGGGTGAAGGAGTGAACTGAGGGTGGAGGGGGTGTAGCTGGAAAAGAGCACAGCGCTGACAACATGTGGAATATCTGCCTTTTGTGTATTCTCCCATATCTAGATCACAGTATTAGAGGATGACACTATGGTGTAATGTCTCAGGAAGATCAGGACTAAGGCTCAACTAGTGTTCAATCTGCAACTGCCAGTGTGCTGATGGGCTGTTAACTGCGGCTAAAGGAATTAGGATTGACATGTTCACTCTGCAGAACAATGTAGCTTTTAAGTGGGCTCCTTATGGCTCTGAGTGTTTGAGGATGTGCTAATCGGTTAGACAGTGCTAATCTGAATTGAGAGAATTCAACAGGTTGGCACATTTCTATAGAAATGTTCTCAGTTAAAGCTGTTAAACACTGACATTCAGAGCAGGGCTGAGTGTTGAAGTAGAGCATGTGTTCTGCCAGTTGTGTTTCTTACTGATCAGAAACTAATGTTCTTTGTGAATTTGATGTATTGAAGCTGTTCACATTCTGAGTCATTGAAACATTAATATTGTAATTGGTCACCAGTGATCCCAGTTTTGTGTTGCTGATCTGTCTGATTCTGACAACTAATATTCACTCTGCTGCAGTACAGGAGTTTTTCTGAAGTGGACTAAATAGCAAACACAGCAAGGTTGGATACAATATAACCTGCCAATTTGCAAAGTTAGGTTAATTTTGGAAGATGAAAGAGAAAAAAAGGTGTTTTATCTGTGAATATGCACTATTTAGGCAAGAGATGCAGTGAAGATTTTAAACCCATAATGACCTTCTTTGAGTCTTGAGGTTTGTATAATTTTTGATGATATGTTGTAATGCTGTGTACTCTCCACAGTGTACTGCTTGAACTTACTAACAAGAGCAAAAATGTGAGTGTCACTGGCACATGCAGCATGAACGGTGAGTGAGTGGCAAAAGCTTTGCCATGTTGCCACTTGATTTCTTTGCACTTCCTCTACTTCCAGTCAAGCCTTCTGTTTCAGGAAGGAGGCCCTGTGGCTCACCTGGGTGTGTGACATAGATCTTTGCCTTGTTCTCTTTGCCAACATTTATGTCCATTTGGACCTCAATACACAAGGTCCAAACAGTGCTGCCTGTGTAACACTGCCAGTCAATTTTCCTTAGTGAAGATCACTTTAATTTTTCTGATTGTCAATAATAACTTTTTATCTTCAGATTTTAGATTTTCAGTGGTCTTTCACATAAGACTGTTTCCATTATTATACTGTAAATGCCAGAACTTTCATATAATTTCATCAGTGGCTCTCTCAACTTGCTGTGCGATAGGTAGTAACATTTTATTTGTCTTTTTGAACTTTGATAGCAGTTTGATGGAGAAGACAAGGTAAAATTGTTGATGTTCAGAAAGCACATAAGATGGACTTCTGACATGATAACAGTAGAGGAATGGAAAAAAAAACACATGATATGGGGACTTTACCATTTCAAATACTTTGAACACACTGGTAGATGGTATCAGAGACTCTGGTTCTATCACTGCCACTGTAACAAGGATGTCTTATACTGTTAAACTAACTGTTCAAATACAACGCCTCCCAAGTCAAACCCATGAAAGCCTTGGCCTGCAGCAATTCCTGTCAGTGAGAGTGGGATTTTGTGGCAGGGAACCAGTCGACTTGTAAGCCTGTCCCAGCACCGGTGCCCACTGGCAGCCAGCGGCAGCTGCAGCTCATGCTTTGGAGGACCACCCTTGCCATGGTGAGTAATTCCCCTGTCATCGCTCCACACACCCACAGCTCAATGCTGGCTGGCATGGCTCCCTGTGCCCATTCTTAGTCAACAGGATTAAGCTTGCTTAGTGTGAGCTCTCCGGGATCACCTATACTCCATATTGTACACTCACAATGCTGGCTCACCAGTTTGGCTACAACAGCCTGTTTTTTCCTCCCTCCCCTCTTCTTCCTCCTTGCGCAGAGAGCGGAGCATTCAGAGGTGGCAGAGGCCAATCATATCCGAGCCTAAATGGGAGATCTAAGTCAATTTGTCATGCTAGTTATAAATTGGGATTAATTTGAATAGACTCAAAACACTGGTTGGATGCAGTGTCAGATTTTTTACTGATGTCTCACAGCAGGTCTGGTTAGACCTGCAAACCAGCAGGCCCTAAAACTAATTAAAACGAGTAACATTGCTCATTTTGTGTCACTAAATGTTCTCATTAACAACAAAATGAGTTTTGATTTGTTTTGTTTGATTGCATAAATACCGCACTGCTTCATTAAATTGTCTCAGTGGTGTATGAAGCAGACTGTAATTTTACAAACAAGCACACTTTGTAAAGTGCCATTTGTCTGGATTCACAGGTGTTTTGTTGTACAAGAAATGAGTGTAAGAAATTTGGGAGGAGGTGATGAGCATTACAAAATAACAAACTGAACTGACTAATACTCTGGATGTGCTTTGGAAGGTAAGGAGATTCTCATACATCATATATAAGGGCAATAGTAGCCTGATAATGGGATAAACTGAAAGATGTAATGAAATTAAACTGCCAGAGGCCCCAAGCCCCACAGACCACAAATCATGAGTTGTCCCTAAAACTGAACCGTATTGTCCTTGCTGTGGAAACATTAATAATTGCACAAGACCTCTTAAAATTAAAACTACACATTATGATCATGGAAAAGGACTGTTGTTCCCCCCAACCTACTGCAAAGTAGGTAAAGTTTTTTTTTTTTTTTGTGTGATTAATGTTTTTGTGGGTATTGTGCAGAACTGTAGTGTATAGTATCTTTCAATTGTTTGCAGAATATGATACTTGTATATAAAGAATTTGTGTGTGAACAATTTAACACTGTTCTATATGGCAGTCCTGTATAGACACAATATGTGCCAGTCATGCTGCTAAATTGAACTTTCCCTTTTGTTATTAGGGTTATACGTTACTCTCGAGCGAACATGTTTGTATAACAAAGCGGTACTTGAGTCTCAGCTTGACCTTCTACTGTGGTGATTTTCCCTCCCTGAATCCTGGGAAAGCTCTCCTGACTCCTGTATTTTGGTATTAAATTGTACCTCAATGCCATTTGTGTCACATTATGAAATGCTAGCGGTACAGAATGTCATTTGGTGGAATCAGGGGGCATTTGCTCCAGAAAATTAATGTGGTTTCCTCCAGGATCTCTGTCTTTCTCTTCAGGGCTTGTATTTCATCAGATATGAAATGCCCTTCCACCCGCAGCACTCTTTTGAAAGTGTAACATTTAATGAATCGAACCATTATCAACATCTAGGTCCAAGAGTAAATTTCTTTGTAACAAATGCACAGGTGTGATTATGTATGGAGTGAGGAACTCTGAGCACTGAGGCATTTAAAGCTCGGTCATGTGTCGGTATTCTTTGGATAATCAGTAAGAAAACCCGAAAACTACTCCAATACTGATGTTCTGTATGTATTCATGCTGCTATAATGCCTCACAATTAGATTAAAAGTATATGCAGCTAATTATTACTGTGATATTTAAATAGCGGGCACACATTCATAGACATGGGAACTCATGCCAGGAAATATGCAGATATAGGATTTATATGACATGGGGGGGGGTCAATTCCCCAATAAGAGTGTGCAAATATGTGCTCCGTGCACAGGCATACTGTGCATGTTTGTACTCCACGCCAGCAAACACATGCTTCTGTGTTTGTCTACGCTCACGCACGCCTGCTGGCCTGTGCACTACAGTATGTGGGCTGTTTGTTCATGTATCTGTCGGAGGATAATAGCCATCACACGGTCTCAAGTTAATTTCCCATGTAAATAGGACACTGCTGTTTAATCACACAAAAAAACAGACTGAGAAATGGAGCATGTCTGCAGTGTTCATACATAAGTGAAACAGAGATTGAAATGCAATATATATATTTTTTTCCACACAGATTTTGCATTCTGTCAAATTTGATGGCAAACAAGCATACGATGTTGTGACAGTGAGAGTTAATTTACTGTTCAATCCTTGGGCTAGTTGTTTCATTGGATCCAGTTTACACAGTGTCAGCTGGTGACACTTTCCAAGGCCTGTGACATAAACACTGCATATCATGTTGCAGGGTGACCAGAAATAACAGAGAGGGAGTATGTTTCCATTGCCTCGTCCAGGATTCAATCACTAAACTCTCTTATTTGTAACCAAGAGAGGCTTCTGCAGCGTGTCAGCATTGTTATTACATATGTGTATCCTATGTTACATGGTAATAAAAAAGAAAAAACTTTTTTCAAATACTAAAAGTATATTTGCTTGGTTTTACCCCCTGTCACTAAATTCTGGATCAAGTGACCTCTGACATTTACACTGTATGGTTAACATATCAGTTTTTATATCACAGCACAAACAACCACAGTAAGTTCCTACTATCAACTTTGCAACCAACACACAACCAGTATATCTTACAGTTAAACGACTACATCTTCTTATTAGTGTCACATGCAAGTTCACCATGACACAGATAACTGACTGCCATAGTGTCCAGAAATGCAGCTGTGATAGCAAAATGCTGGGAAGAAGAGGACTGCTCCCTCAACAGAGAAACAACAGAGAAAACTTCTTTCTTTTTTACTGTAACATATGTAAACACACCCTCTAGGTGTAGACAGGAGAAGGCTCGTCCTACCTCAAAAACAGTCACAGGAAGCACTCAAAGCGGCTGAGCCACAGCCTCTGATCGGAGCTCTTAACGACTGAGTGGACGCTATAGAGCTGACAGCGAGCCGCAATGTGTCAGCTGCATGCCATCAGCACAGAGGTGCAAGAAGTCAAAGGTGGGTGCATACGAGCCTGTGTGTGTTTCCTTCGTCACGCCTCTGCTCACACCTGACCCCTGCCCGTCCTTCACGCCGAGGCCAGGAGCACCTCCATAATTGTGGCGGCAGCAGCGGCTTAAAACCGCCAAATCATAAAAAAGCCACGGCGAGCTCCAGTGAATTACGAGGAAATATGGCCTTCCTTTACAGCGGGGGCTGTGAATGAAGCCATAAAATTATGAGCAGTTTTTATGATGGCCCATTGAAGTAGGATGCTTGTATATTGATGGTTCACAGGCTGTATCCCTCTTCCCCCATGCGGTGGAAGAGCTGACAAAGGGGCCCCTGTGTAACTATTTTTCATGCATTTAATATATTAATTATCTGGTAAATGTTCCCCCGGCAGTGCTTGGGATAGCAGAGAATGACAGCTTTTCAATGAAGCTCTTGGGTTGGCCCATCAGGCCGCAGTGTATTACGTGGGAAAGGTCATTGCGGGGTTAATGTAACTTTTTATTTGCTGATTTTTCATACGCAGGGAGGGTGGTAAGGAAAAGGAAGCAAGGCTAGTTTATAAGAAAAAAGAGGAGGAGAAGCGAGAGCAAGACAGAGAGAGATGGGCAGAGAGAGAGGCAGAGGGTGGTGTGTGTTGGAAACGTAGAAGATAACGGCAGGGTTTTTATTATTGTGTTTGGGTGCAGACTTTTTTTTCTGTCTTGGTCTGATATTGCAGCCTCCCCACTCTTCCCTCCCCGCGTGAAACGCACACATGCACACACACACGTGTGCGCGCGCGCACACACACACAGTAGTTTCTGGCTCTGCTACATGAGAAAAGCTGATAGGTGAGCTCCCAGTAAAAAGGCATTACTTGGGTATAACTCACTGATAGTCTCCAATCATCCATATCCCACCTTCACATCCCATCCCAAATCAATTCTTGATCAATTTCATGCCAGAGAAAGAAATCATTTCTCCAAAATGGAGAACATATTCAGTTTGATCATTTGTGCTCTTCCAGTTGTAATTAAACTGCTGGGTGGAATACCTGAAAAGATTATTGCACTGCTTGCCGCTACTGCCGCTTTACACCAAATACTTCTTCCCTCCACAAACTTAGATTATGATGCTGGCTCTTTCGAACATGGTTACGTGAAAAGGGAAAGAAAGACTTTTTTTAATCACCATATGCACCTTCACTAATTCAGGTTCTCTGAAGTGCTGTCAAGAAACAATTGAGTGGAGAGTCGGTTGAAGTGATCAATTGTATGCCATCCCTAGGTAGAGCTCTCGTTTGCTGGTGCATTCCTCCAGCTGATTGAGTTAATTAGGCCGCCCCCACATCCTGCTGATTGGATGTAAACATTAATATGCCAGAAAATGACTCCTTCGATGTTTACCGCAAGGCTCCGAGCTGCGCTAAATTGATCAGCTATTGAAAAAAAGAAGACAAAAAGCAGGCTGCTGTGATTTGAATCCACTTGGAGATAGTGAGAGGATACAGATGCACACACCCTCCCCGCTTCTCTTCTTCACCTCTTTCCAAAAGCTGCCTGTCAGTTGTTTGGCATATGCAAGCTGTGTTTAATTTGATTTGTTAGACTTATTCTGAAATTAATCTGATTTTCTTCAAAGTTTGAATGTGTCTGTGAACTTCCAAGCGTTTATAATTTTATATTTATTTAGTTCTCATCCCTGGAAGACCCCCTCACTCCCCCTGCCTCCCCACCGGCCCTTGTGAATTCCCCTCACCTCTCAAAGTTGAAAAGCTGCTGTGGTGAAATACACAGCGAGGACAGCGGTGTGCTCTGAGACGGTCTTTTATAAATAAGAGTGTGGTGTGAAGCCCCAGCTCGATATCTCATCATAGACGTGGTAGTGTTCAGAAAGTGGCCCAGGCAATGAGCCAAGGCTCAACTATCTATTCGGCAGGTGTACGTGCTGTGTGTGTGTGTGTGTATATGGTGTTTCTATTGACCAGTCAATGCACCATTGTACACTGATTTATGAATATGTGCTTTCATGAGTCCTGCATGCTTTTTATGCATTCACAGTTTAGTGAGAAAATATGGTTCATTTGTCAGAGGTGCTAAAGTGCATGTAGTTGAATGTACACAGACACAGCAGAGAACAGACTGCTGGGACTGTCATTGTACACTAGCCTGTCAACAGCTGCAGCCAAAAGGGGATGTGACTTATGACATTTACACTTATTGCTGTGACTAGGAAACTTGGACTTCTTTTAAATCAGTACATTTGCTTCATTGGTTTTCAAGTATTTTACTCCTCTCATTTCTATAAACCACCATTAAGATTTTAGGTTGTAAGTATTACATCAAAAACTGGCCAAATGCTAATTTCTATCCCTCCCTCACCAGTCTATTGTATCACAAACACAGAGACAGACATCCAATGACACTCAAGCTCACAGCCAATTAATAAACAAACAGTTGCTAACATGCGTATCTTTGTACTGTGGGTAGATGCTGGAGAAAGTACCATGCAAACTCCACACAGAAAGACCCCGGTTCAGGTTCTAATCCAGAACCAATCTAGTGCTAACCAACAGTACACCACTCACATCCAATTCAATACATGCCATTAATATTTAAGTTTATTCATGTGCAGTAAGATCTGCAACCCTCACTAATTTGAAATTCAGGTAACCAAATGTATCTTTATATCACAAATTACTCAAATGAGCATGTGTAATATCAAATGATTATTGTGAAAGGAAGTGGTCTCATGTATAGATGAGTGCAGCTGGGCAGTTTCTAAGGAGCTGTTAGTCTTTTTCAAGCTTGTTTTGTTCTCCAACAGGAAGTTGTTGTCAGTAAACAACCTCCTCAGCACCAAACACCAGACTTACCTAGTTAGAGACTCAAATTTATCAGGTGGACACAAACTAAACTTGCAATGAATGCTGATGTCAATCTCTGTCTACTGGATGTGTATGCAGATTTTTTATGTCTGGTATATTTTTTAATGCATGTTTACTGTTTATTAAATCCTTGTGTTTTTCAAAACATGTCCAAAAACTTAAAAGTGCTATAAACACTAATCTGAAACACTTGATGTTCTGTATACCCTTTAAGTGTTCAGTACAATCAAAAGCTATGGGAATTCTTATAGAAAGCTTAATGTAACCTTAAATGTAACCTTTAATACACAACACAACCTATTAACACAACAACATGATACTATTATTACTACTACTAATAATAAACTGCAATTAGTCATTAATTTTGGGTTCAGATAAATTCCATCCCCTTGCTCACTCTCTCAATCTCACTATGCGCATAGAGGTCAACAACTCAGGAGGAGGGGTTGAAATCCCAGCTGGGTGTTGCTTTGGTCTGACGCACCATCCCTACCCTCCATCTCCCTGCCTCACCCATTCTATCCCATCTTCATCTCGCCCCCCTGCAGTGCAGCAGGCCCCATTAACCCCCCGCCTGCCTCTCTGCAGGCTCCCTGTGTGCTTAACACAGTGGTGCTGGCGTAAAAGATGGGCCTGCTCCTCCAGATGAGCTTTGCACAGTTTAATAGAGGTCTTGGAGGGGCCCACATTAATATAGTAAGGCCGTTGAGAGAAGGCCAAGACTTACACCTCCAACTTCCTCCACCTTACACCCTGCCCTCTGCAATTTTTTCTATCTTTATTTATTTTTTCCTAGACAAGTCATTTGGCAGTGTGATGACATGTCCGTCCTCACACTGGCGGTACAATGTAAACTTTAACCCCACAGCTGGGTTATAACCTCTTCCTTTCATCTCTGTATGTTGACAGCAGTGGTCAAACAGTCACAGTAAGGTGGTGAATTGTGCTGCCTTTAGCATTGTGCTGATGTGTTGAGCAGAGCCTTTGGCACATGGGGCAAAGAGTTGAGAAAGGGAATTAGTGAGGGCGCTTAATTTAAGGAGTCACTCTAGGCATGGAACAGCTCAGAGTCTTTCACATTGCCTATATAACTGCCATGTATGCAACTGAGTCATTCCTGATTTGATGGCCCATCTCTAGACCAGTATTTTGTCCTCAAATGTCCTACTCCAGTAGCACTTTCTGCTCACAATAAAGACAGACAGTTTAGGAGTAATTCACCTCAGTACTTTTTAATTCTTCAAATTAATGGAATTTTTTTAAGGGGTCTCTGTTTTTCCCGTATATACTCTTCTTCAGATAAATCCTGCATGAACACATATTTTCTATACATACCACTAACATGGCATTTTTTATACTGAAACCAAGGAAACTGTTTTACTGATATCAGGAAATGGAAAGAGAGTAATCTTCTTATGCTGAAAGCTATACCGAATCAGTCAAAAGTAATTTTATTTTCAAGTCTGATCTATTCATCCACTAATTAGATGTGTAATTCTACAAATGCAAACAATATTTGTATATGTACAATACAGTCACATCTTTCACAAAATGACAGAATGACTCATTTCTTGGTACTTAGACAAATATGATTCCTGATATGTTATATATTTTTCTCGTTTTACACACTGCTCATTCAAAATGTTGCTTCTTGATGTTTCACTGGTCTGTCTTCAGTGGTCTGCAGAAGGATACTGAATTCATTTTGAAAAAGTCACTGTTTGTCTAAAATTAAATTCAAAGCATGATCAGATCTTTTAACCGATCTCAGGTCTTCTCCTCATGTTAGTTGTTCCAGAGTCTGAGCACAAGTGGTCCACAGCTTTACTGACCCCTGTGTCGAATATCCTCTCTTAATTTTAACACTACTTTGCTCTGTGTCTGTGTTGCACAGGTTTTTAAGTTTGATTTTGTGTTGTTGCTGTGGATTTATTATTATAACTAGGTTCTTCATGTGAACCCAACCTGTGATCTTTCTGTGAAAAACATTTGTGCTATACTTGCTGTCACCAGCAGGGGTGCTAATTCAGAAGTTAGGTAATTTAGAAGATACCATGTGTTGTATCAGATAGGGACAAATGACCCATATGATATTCAGGTTCAAGGACTTGTAGAGAAAAACTGGATTTTTGAGTTGTACAGTTACCTGAAAAAGAAAATGTTAGAGCCATCCCCATTGTCCCAATCTACTGCTCATCTGACAAGCCCTCTGTGTAAGATTGTATTGTACATTCTGTTAAATACCACCTTATTGTGAGGTGTCATAGTACTGTTACATAGTAGTGTTTTGATGTTGGTTTTGTCCAGAATAATTTCTCTGCCATGGTATCATACAACACACAGCTCCATTTTTCTCTACACACTGATTGTTATTTTTACTTTATTGACTCCTTCAAAATTCGAATGCCTCTCACCGTATCAGCTGTCATCCATGCCCGTCTCCCCTCGTCTTTCTTCCCTCTCGACCCTTCTCGCTCCTGATCGAGCTCCCTTCAGAGCTGTACCACCTTCTCCTTCCCACCCCCTTCACTCCCTTTCCTCCCTCCCCTCTGCCCCCTCCTCCCCTGTTTCCCTTCCTGCACAGCCGTCACTCTGAATTATTTTCAATGAGCTCCTTTATAGCAAGCGCCAGATCTCAGCTCCAACTCATCACTGAGCACAGGGCTAGGAGGACGCGCTCTGCATTTCGATCAGCTCTGAGCCTCCACTTTGCTATTAACCCCTTTCACACTAAACCCCACCACCACCACCTTCCTCTTCATCATACCCTCCCCCACTCCTCCACCCTACCCGTTACACCTTAGCTCACTCTATTTCTCGGCCCATGTTGATGCTCTCACCTCTCTACCTCCATCTCTCAAGCTGCTTTTTTTCTTTACTCCCAGTTCTTTGTAAAGTCTGTCTTCTGTCCACACGTATGTATCTTAATTCAGCAACATGATCAGCAAGTTTCTGAAACAACATTTTTGTCATTTGTGGGGTTTTTATTCAAAGCAAACTCAGATGGTCGATGATGGAACTTGCAGTGTGATAAACCTGTACAGGCAATAACACTCTTGAGCAGGTGTAAAAATGGATATTTCACAAAATCTCCAAGAAACATCTCACGTACTACCAGTATGAGGTCATACCATACATCTGTGTTCTCCTTACCCCAAATCTGTCTAAAGTAAGTCTGACAGTCCTTTTGCAGCCTTGCTCTATTTAAATTCAGACAACCGTGTGTGTGTGTGTATGTGAATGTGAATGTGCATGTGTGTGTGCAGCAGTGCATCCGAACTGGCGTTGGGCGAGAGGTCACCTCCAACCATTCCATCACATGACAGAGTGACAAGCAACCATCCACGCTTACAGTGAACAATTGAAAATGATCAGTTACCCTAAGAAGGATGCAAACTACTCACAGAAAGGCTCCAGCTGAAGATCAGCCTTCCTGCTGTGAGGCAACAGTGCTACCCACTGCACCACTGTGTTGCCTACTAGACCATTAACTTAGATTTTCATGGGAAAAGGTTTTTAATTACTGGGATTGTAAGTTTTTTCTCTGAATATAAACCCCCTCCTTTGACTTTATTTGTGATAATGAGAGTTATAATCCGCAGTCAGAGTAGCTTGTACATGTTGTAATATGGAAAATGAGAGTAGAGTAAAGAGGCACTCCTTCCTTATCTATCTATCTATCTATCTATAGTACTGTTTTAAAGTTTGCAAACCCCTTAAGTACTTTTATTATTTTAACATCACCAGTTTTTAAAACATGAAATGTCAGATTTATGTTTATCAGTTTCATGTACTTGTTTTGCGGGAGCTGTGTGAGTAGCCAGCAGACTACATAAAACATGGAAACAGGGTTTGTGCAAAAAATATCTGAACTTTCTGCAGCCATGACTTAAACCAAATGTCTCCTGCAACTACAAAGGCTTACATTAGTCCACCAGTGTCTTACATCTGCTTGTGGGGATTTTTGCCTCTTTGCAGTAACAAAGAGAACACAGCCAGTTGAGAGAGATTGGAGGGACATCAGCCATGTATCATCCACATGTGACCTTGCCACAGCATTTCTATGGAATTGAGGTCCAGAGTTTGACTGGGCCGGATGGCACGGCAGTGCAGTGGTTAGTACTGTTGCCTCACAGCAAGAAGGTTCTGGGTTTGAATCTCAGCTCACACCTTTCTGTGTGGAGTTTGTATATTCTCCCTGTGCATGCCTTTTTCTCCGGGCACGCCACTTTCCTTCCACAGTCCAAAGACGGGTTTGTTTGGTGAATTGATTAGTCTAAAGTGTGAGCGTGGATGCTTTTCTGTATTTGTGTTAGTTAGATAGGCTGGCGACCTGTCCAGGGTGGACCCCGCCTCTCGCCCGTTGCCAGCTGGAATAGGCTCCAGCAGACCCCCGTGACCCAATTTTGATAAGTGGGTGTAGAAGATGACTGACCGACTGACTGACTTTGGCAGTTTGGCAAATATTCTTTCTCCTAAGCCTTTTTTTTGTACTTTTCCTGGAATGTTTTGGGTAATTGTCTTCTTGTGTAATTCATAATTACCTCTTGTTTGTCTGTTGGTTTCCAAAATAACGCAAAAACTTACGGACAGATTTGGATGAAATTTTCAGGGATTGTCCAGATAAGGAACAACTGATTAGATTTTGGAAGTGCTCCAGATCACCGTCTGCATCCAGGAATTTTTTGAAGGATTCTCCCCGCAAAGTCTCTCCTCGAAGGCGGCCATGTTGATATGCTGGCGCAAGCGCAGTGTAGTTGCTTGTATTGATTTTTACACATGCGCACTTGCTCGCGCCCTCCGCACTCAGGCGACGCTGTCACATTTTTTGAGCTGCACGCGGATGCCTCCATGCCTGTCCCCTCGAGCGCTTGCTGACGTCTTCGATGACGAGCTTTACGTGACGCGGACCCTCGCACACCAACGCGCACATGCAGACACGGAAAGTATGAATTGGCCTTAAAGGGATACTTCAACATTTTGGCAAATTGGCCCATTTGCGTGATTCCTTTAGTCACTACGAAAAGATTACTTACTTTTTTTTTGGGTTGCGAGCCGCTATTTGTTCTGACGAGCGTCTGAGCAGGGCTTCGTGGCTACATAATGGAGGTTAACGGGGTTTTTTTCCCCTTTCGTCAAACTCATCAAATACACAATCCAACAATGCCAAAACACTCTGGTGGACATGTTATAATCCGTACTTTCACCACACTATAAAATAATATGTAAAGTTACGAAATTGAGTTGTTTTTGCTAATATTGCAAAGCCGGAAGTAGTTCTAAACCCGCGGCTTCTTGGCGGAGTGATTTGAAAAGCGGGTGTTTAGTGCAGGGTACTTCCGTCAACAAAACTTG
>OOFC01016762.1:0-14549 GCA_900323345.1 Pseudochromis fuscus
GAATATTTCAGAATTACTGAAACAGTCTTAGATACATGTACAAATGTGGACCAAACCTCCATCAATGTGTTGTTTACTGTACATGAGAGTACTGGTGAACCCAGGACAAATACTCAGCATAAAGAACAAACTGAAGCTAACACCGTTCACAGACCTGCACCTGGACAATGAACCAGTGCAGGTAACAGTGTTCACAGACCTGCACCTGGACAATGAACCAGTGCAGGTAACAGTGTTCACAGACCTGCACCTGAACAATGAACCAGTGCAGGTAACAGTGTTCACAGACCTGCACCTGAACAATGAACCAGTGCAGGTAACACCGTTCACAGACCTGCACCTGGACAATGAACCAGTGCAGGTAACAGTGTTCACAGACCTGCACCTGAACAATGAACCAGTGCAGGTAACACCGTTCACAGACCTGCAAGCTTTGTCAATCTTCCCCAGATTGGCACCAGCCCTCCACCTGCATCTCTGGGTAATTCCAGATGATCTTCAAGGCTGGAAAGCACAGGTGGAGGTGGTGCAGGTCATCCTTCACGCCTGTAATGAGGCTGACACTTGAGATTCCCAGGTCATTCTGCTGCAGTGGATGAGGAGGACATCCAGGCGGGGCTGTTCTTCCATCCAGGGACTGGTTGAAGAATGGGAGCAGGCTCTTCCACTGTACACCACTCCATCCAAACCACTGGATGTTAAGGTCATCTACACTAAGGCTGTTCCCCACGGTCTCTGTAGCTCTCTCCAACCCACGCTGGATATAACTGTCACCAATCTTCCAGATATTTGCTGGTGATGATTTGCCTGCATTCATCTTTTTGTATGTCTCCTAGCAACATAACAGAAGAACTACTGAACAGATTGTGATACGTTTTTTTGAGCGATGATAAAGATACAATGGCACTTTTGAAAAAATTGGAGGATGGGATCCTGTAAAAAAAAATGTGGCGACAGAGAATTGGTGGAAGCCAGCAAATGACCACTGCTGTGTGTATGAAGCAGTAGATCCAAACTGGAAACAGTGAAATGTTTTGGTTCTTTGGGTAAAATTAATGATTGTTTCACATTCACACACATGCAGGATGATGATGTCTATGACAATTTGCTGGACATCAGACACAGATTATACCTTGGTGGAGTTTTGTGCTCTCTGAGTGCTTTCCTTTTATGTAGTGTAAAAATATTGGTTCAAAGAGGTGACCTGCTTTAAAGACAAGATTTAGCTGAGGTCAAAGGCACAGATCCTCATCATCAGATACCATTCAAGTTTCTTTTAAAGCAAGGAAATATTAACTTTTTTACAGACCACTTTTAATTTCCTCCAATGTGGTGAATGAAAAGCTGAACATTTATTGAGCAATACAAAAGGGGAATGGTAAATCAACTTAGTGGGAGATTCTGTCCTCTGCTGCACAGAAGCAGATTGCTGAGCAGAAGCCCATTGACCTCCACTTCTTATTAAAACATTTGAACAATATTGCTCAGTGTCCTCTGGCTACAACAGAAAGAAAAGCCTTCTTTCTGGAGACTCTGTCTGAACTGCAGGTGACATTATTCATTTCTTTATAATTCTTTTTACATCATTAACACAATGAGTCACACTGAATTGGTCTCGCAGTAATAGTCACAAATAAAGATGCCCTTTAGCTTTTGCAGCTAAGACATTTAGTAAATCTTCAACAAATTGATGTTAATCAACAAACTGAAGAATAGCAACACTGTCAAACTTTCTAATGTATATCCAAACAGCAAACATATTATATGACATATAAGACATATTATATTATACTTAGGCTGTAAACATATTTGTAGTTCATAGGATGCGACCTGGAGAAATTAGAAGATAATACTATGTTTACATAGACAGCGTTTATCAGGAAGGAGACTGGCATTTAATATTTGATATGAGAGGGCATCTTAAAGTCTGCCTCCAGGTCGTAGGGAGTTTTACCGTGTATGTAAAAAAATGCTGAAATAAATGATCTGAAGTAACTAATCTTGGAAATGTCATCTCTACTGGAGAATCAAATGCCTTCCATCAATTTTTCCTTGTGTAGTTTTAGAAAATAATTAAAATATCCTGTTGAAACACTCACCTATTGTATGAGATAGGGAATGAATGAAGATTATAAAACACATCAAAATGTTAACATTTTTGGCTAATCATTTGCTTAAATGACTCCTTTCAGTTTCTGTCATTTTAACAGGGGCTGTCCAATCTTAAACCAGTGTCAGGAAGGGAGATCTGAAAAGCCAGATCCTGTACCTCTGCTTGCAGTGAGGTAATGGTTGAGTCTTTACTTTTGATCAGCATCCACATACACCCTACAGATGGCTGAGGGACAACTTTTATCACTGTATCTTTAGTGCTGCAGCTGTGCCGATGGAGCTGGACGATGAACAGTGAATGGTTTTGTGAATCTGAAGCTGGGGACTGCTGCACCAGGCTCTGTGGAGCTTCCTGGGATAAAGGGTTAATAACACAACAAGAAAACAAAAATAAAATTGCTCTCCTCCTCCTGAGAGTCTGCCTGACTGTAACAGGCTGAATATTTCATCAGGCCAACTCCCTGGATTGGCTCTGATGGCTCTGACCCCTCTGAGAGGACTGAGCCAAGCTCCTCCTTTCCAGACTTGCACATCTTCCCCAGCATGTTCCAGTATCTCCTAGACAGGAAGGACATATCCTTAAAAATGGCACAGGCGAACTCAGTCACCCTCCAGCTGGGGAAGGTGGGGCGGACTTTGCGTTGTAACTTCTTTAATTAACAATGAGAAAAATTGTAGAGAGGAGAATGCGAGAGAGGAGATGAGTGTGGAAGATACTGGCTTCTCTCCCATGTTTCAGGAGCGAGGCAGTAAAACAGGCAGATGGTGTGAAACAAGACAGAGTCACAATCCAGCTCACAACACACTGTAATACCATTATGATGATTCTGCTTATCAGACAAACACAACTGTGCTGTCTCAGATTGTGTAACTTGTTATTGCATGTGTAACAGCAGTGGTATGGAAGTGTATGTTGTCTGGTAACTGATGATATACAAAGGTTTGACCTCTTTTCAAATCCCTGAACCTGCTGTGGAAATCTGTACATGCAAAGACTATAAGAACCTCTCTCCTACACCATGTCAGATTCTGCCTCAGCCTTTAAGCAAGGTGCAGCCCAACTGAGTAGAAGTGATTATGACCTGATCGAGACTTATATGAAAATGGAAATGGATGTTTTTGATGTTTTAACTGCAGATTCTATTGTAAATCCTTGGTTTGTGTTCTTGCCTGCTGCTCCAGTGCTGTGAATGCATCGCTGTGGCTCCACTCAACCATGCAAACATGATCTCATACAATATTCAATACACTGGGTTTTGTTCTTTCAACAGCCCATAGGAGAAAATGCTATTAGTGGCATGAACAAAGGGTAACACTAATGATTACACTGTATCACGGAGATGAATGAGGTTTCGAAGACAGGATTAATAAATATTTAGGGGGTAGGGACAAAAATTGAAGTGTTGAAGTGGGATGACTGCAGATGGGAGAACAACTTTTCCTCAGAGGACCTCTTATGTAACAAACCTGGGGGAAAAAACCAAAGTGATGGCATTTGAAGACACAAAATGAAATAGATTGGGGTATGTTCATAGTTTCTGTCACTTATCAATACATATTATATGATGTCATTTTAATTATGTGTATAAAGTGGAAATTCAGGAATAACAAGTTTAAAAAATCCTGTTATTGTCATAGTATTTCCTGTCCCTTTAATTATCTACATTTCAGTTGGTATTTGTGTACACACAAACAGCTCTTTCACAAAGCCACAGCGGCTTTTGCTGCTGCTTGCATGCAGTTAATGAGAAGCTCAATGTGTGGGCTGAGATCGTTTACATGAACAAATAAAATTAATCTACAACAGTCTGACATAAGGAACACACTGAAGTCCACGAACAGTCCCACTTTCACCTTGTTTGCAATATCATTTCTGTATACTGGCTACTACTGGTAGCTCCTGCTGGTGGCTTTAATGTTTGCACTGGAAGAAAGGAAGTGTTCCTCATTTATTTTCTGTAGACCACAGTCACTGTCTCCAATGACTTCACCACATCACATCACTTTAACACCAAAAATGGCCAAAAGAAGACAATGAACACACCGGGGGGGAAAGCAGCCTCATTGACAACTATCCCTCACATACGAAACTTTCAAACATTTACACAAGCAAACAAAATACTCTGTAACGTAAAAGCTGCTACTAAGCTTTTGCAATGACACATCAGAAAAGATGAAGACATCCTTGACTCCTTTCCGTCCTTTCCTAAGAGCAACAGGCTCACTTTCTCCTCTGATGGAGAGCCAGACTACACCAGCTGAGTGCAATCAAACACACAACACAAAGCAGCATTGGTTAGCTGTGAATCTGTGTAAACAGTAGTTACTAGCTTTGCTGTCAACTCACCTCTTATAGGACGTGGAGTGCTGCCTGTTGTCTAGCCACAGAAGTGTCTGATGCTTTGGGCTGTCTGCCTCCCTACTGTGCCTGAAACTACCAACAGGCAAAACCTCCACATGGCAGAGAGGATGGAAGCTGTGGTGGTTCAGAGAAAGGAGGAACAGGACTCCCCCGCCCGTCCACTTTTACCCACTGCCAGTGGCAGCTCCCCCTCCACTCCCCTCCCCTCTCTCTTCGTTTCCCCTCCCCTCCCGACCAGGATGGGCCTGTCAGCCTTGGAGAGCCAATCAGACAGCAGCAGGGTGCCGAGGGTTAATTAAAGGAGGATGACAATGCAGAATTGAATTCCTTGTATGCAGCACACGTACTTGGTGAATAAAGCTGATTCTGATTTTTTTCTCTATGAACTTTAGCTTCTTCTCTGTCTGTGTCACTTCAGTTCAGTGTCAGTTACTTTTCTTTTGTCGGAGTCTAGTGTTAGAGGAGTGACTGTCATTTGGTTGTCTTCAACAAGATAACAAACAGCATGAGACATTCTGCATTTCCATTTTCTGTGAATTTTCTGTTCACTGCTCACGCTAACTGTGACATTTTTATTACAATCAGATGGTAAAGGTGTCATTTCTGCTTAGAAATGATAAATGTTGACTGGGTTGACCTAGTGCTAAGTTGTAAGGGAGAGTGGTGTGAAAAGCAGCATTTGTTCAATATTAAAATTGATTATTATTTCAAGGTGTCCAGGAAGCAAAAAACCAACTTCTTGTATATTGACCAAAAAACCAACAATAGTCAGACATGGAATCCAATTAAAGGAAGGACACAGTGACTTTGGCGGGACAGGCTGGAAATGTGTGTGTTGCCAGGTAGTGACAGACAGCAAGATGCCATCAGAGCCTGGCCGAGCAGGGAAAAAGACTTCCAGCCTTCCTGCTGAAATACAGTCAAAGAAACTGGGGGTTTATTCATCCATCCATCCATCCATCCATCCATCCATCCATCCATCCATCCATCTTCTTCCGCTTATCTGGGGTCAAGTCATAGGGGGAGCAGCCTAAGTAGGAAGCCCAGACTTCCTCTCTCTCTTGCCACTTCGTCCAGCTCTTCCCGGGGGTTCCCAAGGCATTCCCAGGCCAGCCGAGAGACGTAGTCTCTCCAGCGATTCCTCGGTCTGCCCCAGGGTCTCCTACCGGTGGGACATGCCCTGAACACCTCACCAGGGAGGCATCCAGGAGGCATCCTAATCAGATGCCCAAGCCACCTCATCTGGCTCTTCTCAACGTGGAAGAACAGGGACTCTACTCGAAGTCCTCCCAGATGACTGAGCTTCTCACCCTGTCTCTAAGGGAGAGCCCGGCCACCCTACAGAGGAAGCTCATTTCAGCTGCTTGTATACGCAAACAGCTCTTGTTCTTTCAGTCACTACCCAAAGCTCCTGACCATAGGTGAGGGTGGGAACGAAGATCGACCGGTAAATCGATAGCTTTGCCTTCCGGCTCAGCTCCCTCTTCACCACAACGGATCCGTGATGAGTTCGCATTACTGCAGACGCCGCACCGATCCGCCTGTCAATCTCATGCTCCAGCCTTCCATCACTCGTGAACAAGACCCCGAGGTACTTGAACTCCTCCACTTGGGGCAGGATCACCTCCCCGATCCGGAGAGGGCACTCCACCTGTTTCCGACTGAGAACCATGGCCACGGATTTGGAGGTGCTGATTTTCAACCCAACCACTTCATATGCGGCTCCGAACCGATCCAGCGAGAGCTGGAGGTCGCAGCCTAATGAAGCCAATGGGACCACACCATCTGCAAAAAGCAGCAACCCGATCCTGAGGTCACCAAATCGGACCCCCTCAACACCCTGGCTCCACCTAGAAATTCTGTCCATTAACGTTATGAACAGAATCGGTGACAAAGGGCAGCCCTGGTGGAGTCCAGCCCTCACTGGAAATGAATTCAACTTACTGCTGGCAATGTGGACCAAGCTCTGGCACCAGTCGTACAGGGAACAGACAGCCCGTATCAGGATGCCCGGCACCCCATACTCCCGGAAAACATCCCACAGGGTTCTCCGAGCGACACGGTCAAATGCCTTCTCCAAGTCCACAAAACACACATGGACTGGTTGGGCAAACTCCCATGAACCCTCAAGGACCCTGCCAATGGTGTAAATGGTAAATGGAGTACATTTGTATAGCGCTTTCATGACCTTAGCTAGGTGCCAAAGTGCTTTACAAGGCCACCCACTCACCAATGGCTACTGAGCTGCCATGCAATGCACACTTCAACATGTGGACAGGAAGAGCCAGGGATTGAACCCACAACCTTATGATTCACAGGCAACCCACTCTACCAGCTGAGCCACAGCCGCCCCATAGAGCTGGTCTACAGTTCCACAACCAGGACAAAAACCACATTGCTCCTCCTGAATCTGAGGTTCAACAACCTGACGGACCCTCCTCTCCAGTACCCCTGAATAGACCTTTCTAGGGAGGCTGAGGAGTGTTATCCCCCTATAGTTCACATATTCCATTTCCCCTTCTTAAAAAGAGGGACTACGACCACAGTCTGCCAATCGAGAGGTACTACCCCCGATGTCCATGCAATGTTGCAGAGTCGTGTCAACCATAGCAGACCTACAACATCCAGGGCAGATCTCATCCACCCCCTGGGCCTTGCCACCGAGGAGCTTTTTGACTACCTTGGCAACCTTGGCCCCAGGGATAGGAGAGTCCACCCCCAGCTCCTGTTTCTTCACTGGAAGGTGTGTCAGTGGGATTGAGGAGGTCTTCGAAGTATTCCTTCCACCGATCCACAATGTCCCAAGTTGAGGTCAGTAGTGCACCGTTCCCACCATACACAGTGTTGACAGAGCACTGCTTCCCCCTCCTGAGACGCCAGATGGTGGTCCAGTTGAACTCCCCCCATGCCTGGGTTTTTGCCTCGGTGACCACCATAGCTGCCGTCCGCTTGGCCTCCCGGTACCCGTCTGCTGCCTCCAGAGTCCCACAGGCCAAAAAGGCCCAATAGGAATCCTTCTTCAGCTGGAGTGGCAGCAGGGGTGGCAAGGCCACCCTTGGTAGACCTGCCCATGGCAAAAACATTATCTCCTTGGTTTAAGTAAATATAAATAGAAAGCAGTCAGGGAGCACGCCAAGGTATAATCCAGCTGTGCTGATGCTATAGAATGATCAGAATGATATAAAGTATGAATGATAGATGATAAAGAATGTTAAAAGTAATCTGGAGTTTTTAGGACATTGGATTTTTTTTCTTTTTGGGCATCATCCAATCCCGATCTGAACCCAGGCATGTGTTACTCGGTATAACCATCAGAATCAGAATACTTTACGGATCTCGAGGATAAACAGGGTAATACCCAATAGCCTGTATCTAAAAAATAACCTTCATCTTTCCCGTCATGCCGTATGCTCTGAGGAGCCTGGGTGTTAAAACTTGTATATTTACTTGCCAAATTTACAAAATCAATAAACATATGTTTACAAAAAACCCGACATCTTTTCAGTAGTTAACTTAATGTTGCTAACAAACAAACAAACAAACCAATGTAGGTGAAAACACAACATCCTGTGCAGAGGTCATTAGGGAGTTATTTGTCAAAGTAAAACAGTTGTGTAAAACATGACACATGGGACATTAATCTCATGTTAAATTCAGACCCAAACTGAGGCTTTGTGGACATTTCAAGCTTCCCTCAGTCTTCAGAAGTGCAACAGAGTTTGTTGGACTCAAACCTCATGTTCATAAAACTCAGTGGATTGGATTTTTATTTCATCACTGCTCATTCTGTAAACTGCTGACTTCACTTATTCATTTAATGAGCAGAAGTCATGGGGAGATTATGAGAAATATTCCAGATAATGATAAATACAGACAGCAGCCTCCACAATTCAATCAATGCCAAAGAATGTGAAAGAGGGAAACTCAGCTTTCCCCCCAATATGGAAACTTTCCCTTCAGCATCTCTGTGTGAATAGATGGCTAATTAGTGTGAGGCTGTGTAGGCCACATTTTACTGCTTTTTCAGAGGAAATCTCTCTGTATGCAAGCACCTGCAAAAGTGAGGACACACATTTGCATGCACAAGAGCCAGACAGCTGTGTACTCAAATCAGTAAGCATCTTTCAATGAACTTCTCAGTTTGCTAAGTTTACTCTGTGTGTCTGGGAGCTCTTCATTAGGTGGAAAGAGTGAAAAAGACAAATGCCTAAAAAACTGAGAGAAACTGACAAGTGCCAAGAGAAACTTCAGAAGGCTTGGATAGCACAGGCATTGAGATGGTGCAGTTTCAGGTACAATGGAGCAGAGGATGGTTTCTTCTTCTGGCACAGATGAATGACACAGAAACTTATATAATGACCGGCTTTGACGGTGATAGTAAAAACCTTTTCCTCCAAATCTCCTCACTGCTTACAGCAGTACTGAGGATCAGCGCAGCTTCACTGCAACTGTCAGTGTTGGGTGAGGGACAGCTTGGATCTCACCGCTCAGCAATACACATGCAAAGTCTGTGGCTGCACACTCACTTAAATCTGGTTCAGGACAAGATGAACAAACAAGCTTCCTTTTGTCAGGCGTGGACAACAGCTAACACTGCACACACTCAGGCACAGAAACCTGTCTCCAACTCCCCAAAGCTTCAAGCAACCAAAAACTGCAGAGCCAGCTGCCACAGTCCAGCTGAGAGAGAGGCCAGGATGCTAAAAATGAAGCTCTGTTATTTATTCATGTCTCTGCTGAGCCTACTGGTGTCAAAACACTCTCCTTGGGCGTCTTTTCCTGACAGTAGAGCCACGAGCATGCGCTCATCTATGTTGCATGACAGGAGGGTATTTTTAGAGAGGGGCTTTTAGCCAAGGCTGAATTCACCATTGTTATAAAATGGACAGATCAGAGGAATGACCTGAGCTTTTGTTGTTCAGCTGTTTCATGGCAGATGGTCAGTTTCAGGAAACATGTGAGCACTGAGCACTTTGTACTTATTTCTGTATCTTGTCACACTTGGTAAAAAGGGAGTCTCTGGCCTTGGTGAAAAAATTGGTGAAAAAAACACTCAACAAAGAAGTTTTCAGAAAGCACAAAGCTCTGCCTGAGTGCGATCTCGCTGCAGTGATGATAATACTGTCTAGTTAAAGCATTCACTCAATGTAACACACAGATTTTATGAGATTTTTTTCAGGATCCCATCCTCTGATCTCGTCCAAAATGTAATCATTTGTTCTTGTATACTTTCTCTCCCAGAAAAATGATCAAGATCTGTTCATAAGATTTTCCATAATGTTACAAACAAACAAACAGGGCGGCACGGTGGTGCAGTGGTTAGCCCTTGTGCCTTACAGCAAGAATCTCGGCTGAGGCCTTTCTGTGTGGAGTCTGCATGTTCTCCCTGTGCATGGTGGTTTTTCTCCTGGTACTCCGGCTTCCTCCCACAGTCAAAAGACCTGCTTGTAGGTGAATTGATCAAACTAAATTGACCATAGGTGTGAGTGGGAGTGTGAATGGTTGTTTGTCTTTGTGTTAGCCCTGTGATAGGCTGGCAACCTGTCCAGGTGACCCCGCCTCCTGCCCGATGACAGCTGGGATAGGCTCCAGCAGACCCCTGAGACCCAACTGTGGAGAAGCAGGTGTAGAAAATTAATGGGTGGAAATCTACCTGATGGAAGCCTTGAGAAATGTGTAGTATCTGCAAATTGTACCAAAAAGAGTTTGTACACCACCATGTTTACCATTGAAACTCAACACTGTTGTGAAAAAGACACTTCCAGTATTTAAAATGGATCTTTAACTTTAGCTCTGTCCAGTTTGGGACAGACATGAGTTTACAACAGTCATGTCTGTGTCTATTGTTTGATCCAGTCGTCCACTAAACTTCATTTAAATAAAATAAATATGTTGCTTTTCAGGCAAATACTGTTATGCAATTAAAATGTGATTAATTGAGATTAATTAAATACAAAGCCTTTAATTAATTCATTAAATTGTTTTAATGGAGTCCCACTCCTACAGAATTTATATATCATAAAATATGTCATCTAATAATATTTGGAGGACTGTGAATGGCTGAGGTACTGGAGCGTATTTACATCTTCATCTGTGCAGGACGTCTTCACACTCAGTGTCTCAGCAGAGAAGATGCTGCTCTCATTGATTTCTCTCTGTGTACAAACAGCCTGTAGAGGGTAGTTACTGCACCAGAGCAGCTTCCTCTGACACCATCTGCATTCAGTCACCTCACTGCCATCTGCTGCCGCCACCGTGCACACTGCCTTCAGCCTTTGCAAGATTCTGTTACTACAAGCAGAGGAAGCACAGAAACGTCAGTACAGGGTTTTAATCTTTAAGATTTTTATCGGAACTGGAACAGACTTAAATGTAGTGTGTACAGACCTCATTTCAGGTGTTATATCCCAATGACAGTCACAGAGAAGAATAAAACTTCAATAAAACATTTACAAACTAATGCATCACTCTGTAGAGAGCTGGACATGACACGGCCTTACTCCTGCTGCCAGTTTGCTCTAGTGGTCACTGATGGTATTACAAAAAAAAGAAAAACAAAGTTCTTCCTTCAGCCACTGTGGGAGAGAAGACGCCTGTAAAACAGCTGACAGGTGACAGGACACCTCCCGCTGCAGCCAGATACATTATATTCACCTGAAATACAAACCATCAGGTTCCCTGGTTGAAACATCCTCCCAGTGCAGAGAAAAGGGATTTGTAATGAGCTCGTGCAGTACAAGTAAAGAACTGTCTGAGCGGGTGGACACTGGAGTTGTGATGAAGTACAGAGATTGTGTGATGTACCTTCAGCTTAACCACATCAGATCATGTGAATTCCAACAGGCGGTGGATGGGAGTCACTGCTACTCTGAGCAGGGCTGTTCACATGGAGCAGGACGGGAGACGTGAGTTATTCCCACAGGAGTGTTGCTCTGTTACAAGCAGTGAACCAATCACACGGTCACAGACAGAACTGCTGTGATAGGACGGCGTCAGACCGCAGCTGCAGACCGGTCAGTGTCGGTGCTGACCCTGTCCACCACTGACAGCTCCCACCGTGGACCTGTGAGCATCAGACCTGGACAGCATGGTCTGCTCTGATGAATCTGTAGGCTGGATATACAAAATGGACGAGCTAACATGAGCCGATGGTTTGTGGAGTTTGGTTTCTGAATGTGGCCATGATGGTTTGTTGGAGCCAGAAGTGACCATATTTGGATATGAGGGCAGGAGTGAGGAGGTGGGTCCGTCCCTTCAACCTGAGGACACTGTCCAATGTGGATGATGCTGGAGTTCAGCTCTGGTCTCAATCATCAGAGTAACCCCGCCCCTAACTCCTCCCCCCAGATCTCTGAGAAGAAGAGTTGACTTTATCTAATGACATCAGAATGACGTGTGGAGAAAAGTGTTGACTGAATATTTCAGGATTGAAGAGGAGGATTTTTGAATTGAAGTCAGGTGGAGCCAGAGGTTTTCAGATCCAGCCTCTAGAGGCCCAGGTGTGTGTGTCATTTATCTGGGGAGACATGGCAGCAGGATGCATCATGGGAAGAAGGTGAGCTGCTGGGGACAGTGTGACCAGTGTTGTGCTGGGAGAGCCTGGTTCTGCCTTCATGTAGCTGCTGCTTCCTAAACAGGGTCAGAGGGAAACCCACACAGCACCAGGCAACTGGTTTTCATGTTGTGGCTGTTTAATAAAGACCTGACACTACATTCAGTGCATCTCATCCTGTCAGCTCAGGGCTCCATCATATAGTGTGTTCAATTCATATTTAGTCATTGAACAGTTTGATTTGCAGTCTGGATATTAAAAGATAGTAACAGCAAAACACTGAAGGGACCAAACAAGGGAATGAATGCACTGCAGCCTGAAGGAAGATAATGTAATGTATAAGGTAATGTATTGGTATCAGATTTTCCCACATCCCTGCAATTCACCATAATAATAGTCATTTCTGTGTAAGGTAAGACATCAGAAAGGTCATCCTCTGCTGGGCAGAATAGAGGTGTCCTGTTGAGTGTGTGCAAACACACTGACATGAAGCACCCAGTCAAACTAATGAAGCTGTGCATTCGTCTCTATTAACCCTGCACCTCAGTCAAAGTAATTAGGCAGCAGAATGAAAACATTTCAGCCCTCTGCATTCCTCGGATGTTTCCTGAGCCACATCCAAACACCCAGACCTGTTATGGGTGCGCACACACACACACACACACACACAAACACACACACACACACTACTCTGCTGCTGTTGTTCTGCTGCCTGTGGATTGCTCATGCGGCTGCTGTGGTGACTGCAACACACACATGATCAAACTGGAGATGCCACATAAAGACAAAACACATGACAGCGGCAGAGAGGAGCTGACACCAGCTCAGTGCTGCAGGATATAGATTATTGATACAGCTCTGATGGCTTCAACTCCCATTTCATCCCAACTATTATTAACAAAATATCAGCTGCAGGACGTTATCTTCAAGTCAGGTTTGCAAACAGAAACAACTGTTTCAAGATGAAAAGAAATGTTTAAGATGTCATCATGACTGCTTTAAATGATCACCAGTTATAATAACAACATGTATTCAGAGAGGATGAAAAACATTTGAAACTAAATAAAGATTTTGGTGAATTTGAGTCAATCCTATTTGATAGACAGACAGACAGACAGATAGACAGATAGACAGATAGATAGATAGATAGATAGATAGATAGATAGATAGATAGATGATGTGACTCCGACCTACACGCGGTGACCGGGTCTCGCGGAGGGCAGCACAGTCTCCGGCAGCCAGCTCAGGAAAATATTCCTCCTCCCGCAACACATTGCAGGGCGGAGCCAGCTGTGTGACGGACAGCATCCCGGACCAATAGGATGCAGGTGCTCCCCGGGAGTCCTCCAATCCCTGAGTCCGGGGTGGGGCCTGGGGGGTCGAAACCAGAGAGAGAATCCCAAAAAATGACATCTAGATTGCGGTGGAGCTGGGAGCGACCGGGACGTTGAGGAAAGAAAAAGAAGCTGATGGTTTTCCTGTAGGACCGGACCAGAGAGGAAGGTTTCCTGCTGCGGGCGCTTCACCGAGGACTTTCCCTGCCTCTTTGGAAATGTAGTTGCATTCTTGAGGAAAATCTCAAGAAGCCATTTGGTCTCAGTAGTTGATGAGAGAGCCGTGGGCTCGCGTTTCCTGTGTTCATCCAGCGCTGCAGCTGGGCTGAAGAAGCCCCTTAGGGCAGCCCGAGCTCCGTGGCTCCTTCCCCGCCTCCAACCACAGCCATCCCCGCTGCCTGTCCGCTGCCTGTCCGCTGCCTGTCCCGAGTCAGTGGAAGCAAGAGGAAAAGAAATGTGCGACCTGATGCCAGCCTCCCAGCCCGCGGAGAAAATCGGGAAAATGAAAAAGTTGAGGAGAACTTTGTCTGAGAGTTTCAGGAGTATCGGTGAGTCCCATTTTCCAGCCTCTTTGTGCAAAGCAGTGAAATGTGTCCAGCAGCAGCAGCAGCAGCAGCTCAGACTGAGGTGATGTCTGGTCACAGCTCGAGGTTAGCAGCCATGGAAAACACACATCAGCTCTGGCTGCTTCTCACTTCCACAGCACAGGGACTTTCACTTCATACTGACACAGTTTCAGCTGCAGGTCCACAGACAGCTCTACAGACAGACCCACAGACAGACCCACAGACAGATCCACTGACAGCTCTACAGACAGACCCACAGACAGACCCACAGACAGATCCACTGACAGCTCTACAGACAGACCCACAGACAGACCCACAGACAGATCCACTGACAGCTCTACAGACAGACCCACAGACAGACCCACAGACAGATCCACTGACAGCTCTACAGACAGCTCCACAGACAGACCCACAGACAGACCCACAGACAGACCCACAGACAGACCCACAGACAGACCCACAGACAGACCCACAGACAGACCCACAGACAGACCCACAGACAGACCCACAGACAGCTCCACAGACAGACCCACAGACAGCTCCACAGACAGCTCCACAGACAGGTCCTCAGACAGACCCACAGACAGACCCACAGACAGGTCCTCAGACAGACCCACAGACAG
>OOFC01016765.1:0-21246 GCA_900323345.1 Pseudochromis fuscus
TGAGACTGTCTGTTTCTTCCTTGATGCTAAACACTCTCTGCAGTACCCCATGGTCGGATCTCTGAATTAAAAACAAAACAAAACAAAAAAAAAAAAAAGAAATCTTTTAAAACCAAACTGTGATAGATTAACTAGAAACTAGATTATACTGTTTGCATGCACATACCCTACCCAGCATCTGAATTTTGGCTCGTATTCTGACTCCGCTGCTTTGAGCCTTAAAGCTCCGAGGCCCCTTTTAGGGGCTCCCCCGTCCACGACTGCTTCACCGCGGCTTAAAGGAGTTGACATACCCGTAGAAGGAGGAGATGGTGGTGGGGAGACGGTGTTGATGGAGGCCATGGTCGCAATGTGAAGGTGGTGATGTCCTTTTTCAGCCGAAAAGTAGCAGAAGAAGATCCCGGAGGTAAATGAGCGCTGAAAACGTCGCGGTTATATACATTGCGCCACTTTTAAAAACACACCCACAACTAGCGTCATGCATATGTCACACCAGAATTACCCATGAACACCTGCGCTATGATGTCATCACGTTGCGTCCGGACGATAGGGCGCATGCGCAGCCATGCATATGTCATACCAGAATTACCCATGAACACTTGCTCTATGACGTCATCACTGTGCGTCCGCGTGCGCGTGCACGCGCATTCCACATGCACGCGGGCGGGGACCTTATATATACTACTCCCAACACTTGTCTGGGGTCGGGCGGGAAGCCCAGACATTGGATGCGGCCGGTGTAAGCAGCCAGTAACTGTGAATTGTGTGTCCATTGTAAATTTGGATGAACTGTGGCAACACCAATTTAAGATGGACTTTCCAGAATCTGCTGTGGAGGAACAAATAGGTCTTTCCAGAGAAGACCTGAGGTTCATGGACATGGTCACAAAGTCAGCCAAACATGTCTATGGTCACTACCAGATCGCCCTGCCTTTGAAAAATCCAAACATCAGCATGCCAAATAACAGGTGGTAAAGTGGTGGAACAGCACCTACACCATCTGAAGAGGAGGCTTCACAGGGATCCAGTGTTACACATGGAGTATAACACCTTTATTAACGATCTCCTTGGTAAAGGTTATGCTGAAAGAATTGCTGATGCAGAGCTGGAAAGAAGTGATTGCAGGGTTTGGTACATTCCGCACCATGGTGTCCACCACCCGACAAAAGGAAAACTCAGAGTTGTGTTTGATTGTGGTGCCAGTTACAAAGGATGATCCCTGACTGAAGAGCTGTCGCAAGGCCCTGCGTAAAAGACTTTCCCAGTGGTGATCTCCCAGCATGCACCAGTGCGTGTCCTTGCCGTCCCGCACAGCGAGCTCCTGCCGAGCCTCCCATCCTGTGAGGAGCAGCATAGTGAGCTCCTGTCCTGACCTCTGTCTGCTCACAAGCTCTGCTGTGTCCTCACCTCTGCCTGAACAACACAACACAACCACAATACAACATTTACAATACAACACAACCACCTTACACACATCACAGTGCACAGATTAAAACACAGATTCCTAATTTCAGCATCTGCCCAACAACCACTGGTTCCCATTCATTTCATACAACATGAAAATCATTAACCAGACTG
This sequence comes from Pseudochromis fuscus, assembly GCA_900323345.1. Lineage (NCBI taxonomy): Eukaryota > Metazoa > Chordata > Actinopteri > Pseudochromidae > Pseudochromis > Pseudochromis fuscus. Next base: position 1,579 of record OOFC01016765.1, read on the forward strand.
TTAATGCATCATGGTCAGGATGAAATCTGCTCTCAGTGTTATTGGTGTCTCATATTTTTCCAGTTAAATTGCAAAAATAACAATGCTTATATACTAAGAAATAAATGTTAATCTTTATTTACGGCATCAAGAATTACTTTCTTGTCCACTGTGAAAAAGTTTTTCAACTTTATGGATTTTTTTAGGCTAATTTTATAGATCATTCTTTTCTTTTCTTTTTTTTAAATATATAAAAGTATAAATAAAATACACAATTTTTAACTTTGTGTGTCTTCAAAGTGTGTGGATTTCCAATGTAAAATAATATGTTAGAAAATTAAAGGTCTATTAAAAAAGAAATTGTAGGTATTTTTTTACATTGAACAATGTTCAAATACATTATACATTAACAAATGTAATATTTTTTCAATAGGCTATTTATATCATGCATATTTTATTGTGTTTATTTAGCTATTTCATGTTGAAAAAACCCTACAATTTCTTTTGAAAATATACATTTTATGGTTATTTAAAAGTATTTCATGTTAGATTACATTAAACGTTATGTTAGTCGTTTTTTAATGTAATCATATATTTGTGTATTATTTAAAATACAGATACAGATGCAGAAAGCAGATTACTGGAAGAAAACCCGAGGCAGCACAAACTGGATATTCAACACTGAGCCAATGTAAACACTCTGTTAGTATTTGTGGGTGAATTTAACTCTTTAAATAACCTGTAACCAGATTCCTCATGTTTAGGAATATTTCATGAATCGCTATTTTGAGCGAATCCAAGTTTCTCCAGCAGAACTCCAGAGAGTGTAGTTAACAAAACATCTGAGAAATCAGCTTGTGCCATGACTAGAGAATAACAAGGTTATTTAAAATAACACATCATGGACTGTGTGTGTCGTTATCTCTTGTTGACTCGTCAGCTAACCAGTCCTGTGCATCATAAATTAGGTGGAACCCAGATGAGAGAAACAAACTTAGTTACATTAGTTATTATTATTATTATTTTCGCTATATTTATCTGCCACACCTTGAAGGTCGGTCAGTGAAAATAATGCCTGCATTAAACCAGTCCGTGGTGCAAAAAAGGTTGGAGACCGCTGTTCTAAAGCAACTGGGTCCTGGAGATTAGAACAAGTTTCAAATGCATTTATTCTCTTTGGAAACACGAACACAACAGCGCCATCTCGTGGGAAGCGCGTTTTTGCGCGCGGCTTTGTCTGCTTTGTGTGCAGCTCCGCGTCAAGTCAGACATCCACAGCGACAACGCGGAAATTACGCCTTCAAAACAAAGCATGTGTTTACTGCACTGATGACTCAGATCGTTGGGGTTGAGTGAATTCAGTATATCCCGATTCTTCCCGGTAAATTTAGGAGCGCACTGTAATTCTCAGCCTCTTTCTGTAACATTTTATTCTGTAGGCGATCCGAGGAATTTCTGGACATTTTATTTTGAAAAACAACCAAGCGAACAACACGGTGTTTCGTGTGAGTTGGCAGACTTGGTAGTGTTGGCAATGTGTGCGGGGGGGTGACATTTGATGAACCAAAACAACCGATTGGTGAAACAATTAAAGAGCATGTAAGTCCGATGTGTATGTGAAACGCTGTAAAGATTGACGCGCGTTCGTGTTGTCAAACTTCTGACTGGTACACGCAGCTTTTCTCACCGTCCTTTTGTTAGTTTTCCCTGCCACCCCTGCTCGTTTTGTTTTTGCGGATTCATCGTCATCGTTAAACATGCTGTTCTACTGTAGTTGGACGGTGACTGGTCCCTGAGGTCTGAGTGTAAAGGTGGAGAAAGCTGTTGTTTTCAGCTGGACTTGACGCGCCCTGGACAGCTGCTGGAGATCTACTCCCTCCCTCCAAAAACTGCAGTGACCCTGGTGTGAAGGAATATGCGCAGGTTGCTGTGTGTGTCCTGTTTTTAGTATCATCCGAGGTTCTCCTCCTGAGACTCTGCAGCTGAAGCCTTGTATGGGACGTGGGTGAGTGATCATGTGTTTGCAAACTTCTGAGGGACGTCAAACTTTTGTAATATATATATTTAACTACGCATATGATTTAGAATTTCCCTTTCTGTTTCCTTTTTAGTCTCCGTTTCGAAACACCTTCTTGGCGTGTGATTCATATCTCTCTGCGCACACTTGCTAAAAATGCGCCTTATCTTTGAGCTTCTGGTTTTTGTGGCACATTTACATATGTACTTTACAAGATTAATAAAAAAAAAAACGATCAAGAGTTTACAGCCCATGTGCGCAAAATAGTTTGATAGCTTTTAAGTGTGTGTGCGCATGACCAAGGGGAACTCGGCTTTTCCGCTTAAACCCACTCCACTGTTGCTTCATCCACTGACATGATGACCATGTGAGTCTGTGCATGTATAAAGCCTCAGTTGGGTTTCCCACAGGGGGATTTTAATGAGCTGACTTCACTGTCAAGCAGCTGAGAGAGAAATAACAAGAGTGTATCAGCTTCTAAAGGCACTGCAGCAGTTTTTGATTACTCCCTGTGTTTGTTTGCCTCCTCAGTGGATGAACATGGACGTGGATCTTGATGGAATATTTCGCAACAACAATACCTATGATTATGACGACTACGAGTATAAGGAGGATTTTGAGTCTAGTGGCAGTAAGGCGGTGTGGCTCCCGGTTGTGTACTCTTTGGTGCTGGTTGTTGGACTGCTGGGGAATTTAGCACTCCTGGCTCTTCTGGCCCAGAAGAGGCGCTCATGGAGCATATCAGACACCTTCATCCTCCACCTGGGAGTCGCAGACATCCTCCTGTTGCTGACGCTGCCCTTTGGGGCGGCACAGGCTGCTCAGCATTGTGGCTGGTGCTTCGGGATCCTCTGCAAGATCTGTGGAGCTGTTTTACATGTAAGTATTAAGTGTTGTGTAGAGCAGGCACAGACAAAAAGGGAGAGGGAGATCTCTGTGGGAAAAAAGGTTTTTCGGTGGGTTATGTTTGGCTGAAAGCTTTATTTTCCTGTGTAATCAAGTCTCTTGTCAGGACAGGAATGCTGTTGACGCTGTTATTGAGCAAATTCCTCTTGTGACATCCTGCACACATGTAAGAATTTTTAGGAAGAGGCGAGAGGATCGAATCTGAGGGGAGAAGTGAAAGCAAAGCGATAAAGATGATTGGAGGTTTTTGTCCTTCCCTAGATTACATTTAACCTTTGTTCTTTTTTCTAGATCAACTTCTACTGTGGGATGTTTCTTCTTCTCTGCATCACTCTGGATCACTACCTGTCCATGGTCCATGCTATCCGGATGTTCTCCCACAAGCAGCCCAGGTTAGTTCATATCTGCTGCCTGTCCATATGGCTCGTCTCCCTGCTCCTCTCCATCCCTGACTGGATTTTCCTGGAAAATAAAACAGATTTGACACAAGGGAAGACACTGTGTGTTCACAACTATTCTCAGTCTGGAACTGACTGGAAGCTGTTTTCACGGCTGCTGCACCTCATAGTGGGCTTCGCGTTGCCTGCAGCCGCCCTCATCACCTGCTCCACGTTTATCCTGCTGCAGTTTGGCTCTAAAGGCCTCAAGAAGCCGAGAGGCATTATGATCATCCTGCCTCTGGTTGTGGTGTTCCTTGTTTGCTGGCTGCCCTACAATATCACACTCAGTGTGGACACCTTCAGACACACTTTAAAGAGGCCTCACAGTGATTCGTCTGCAAACCATGAAGGTTCTTTACACACAGCTCTTATGGCCACCTCTGCTCTGGGCTGCGTTCATGCCTGCCTCCGGCCTCTGCTCTATCTCGGCTTGTGTGCAAACTTCAGGAACTGGCTACTGGCCATGCTGAGATGTGGTACTGTTGAATCCCAGAGCTCACTGTGGGAGCTTGGTTTGGGTGAGGAAACCCTGCCGGCCCAGAACCATGAGCAGGAAGCGCTGAAACAGATGACAAGTGTAGAGCAAGTACAGTCAGCTCAGTGCTGATTACTGGACCCAAACGCCCTCCAGTGACTCAGAAAGGATCTGAATAAAGCTCCCGCCCCAGAGGGCAATTTAGAGTGACCTCATGTCATGAGTTCAAGGGGTGGATGACTGTGTTCTGTGTAATGATGAGAAGTAGATATTTATATAAAGACTCCCTCGCATTGCACTTTAAAGTGAAGGTGTCAGAGCTACATCATGGTGACAAGCAGTGTTGTGCTTTTATTTTGTAATCACTGTTGATCAACTTAAGATTGTGATAATAAATCATGAACTGTATTTTTATTGTGTGTTATTATGGTTATTATTATTATTATTTTTATTGTAAATCGACATAGGCTTTAAAGGTGTTTTGTCAATCAACAAATTTCAACAATTAGACATTTATGATGAAGCTAATGTCAATCTTCAAAACCAGGTGGAATATAAGCTTTTATCTATGCCACTGTTATTGTTCTTAAAACAGTCCGACACAGTTTATAACTTTATTGCTGATAACTTGCAATAAACCGTTTCACTTTTCATTTCATGTGTTATTTAATCCTAAAGCAGTAAGACCAGGGTGAATTCCACAATTGCGCAGTGAGTGTGTGTGAGTGTGATCACACTGTTGTGAAAGAATTTCCCCAGGTCAATTTCTTTTTAACTTCATTGTTGCAACATGGGAGTGTGGAATAATAGGACACGAGATGACACACACCGGTGGTGATGTCATAGTCAGGTGACAGAGAACGACATGAGGAAGGAGAAAAAAAATTCTGCTGGTGCTGTGGCCTTTTCATCACAGCTCTCTATTGACTCTTCTAAAGACTTATCTGTTTGTTGGGTGGAAAGAACTGTGGCACGCTTTGTGTGTTAGGACAGCTGACTGGAAAGGGAGTAGGTGGCAAACCAAGGGAAGTTTGACAACATACAGTCTCTCTGCAGCACAACAAGATCTGTGGTTTTCACCTACCCACTGCTCTGCAGGTTATGGCCTGCCAGACGAGCCTGATCTCCAGTCTACAGGCATGTTAGCAATGTCATCTCAAATTAACTTGACTTAAAATAAAATGTACTTTCACATTTAGAAACTCATTGTACGGTAATTACACAACCACAAAGAAAGAAATTCTTCCTCTTAGCGGCTTATTTCTCTTCCTCTCTCTGCTGTTAGCTTCAGTTTATTCAGAGCTGAAGTCTCATGAGGAATGTGGTCTGTTCTGAGAAGTAGTGTTTGACAGTGGCAGCAGTAACCCATCACATTCAGGACATAAATGGGTATAAGTAGTCTCAAGCATCACATCAGACTGAGCTGTTATTTCCTGCTTCCGCTATAACTAAGATAGATACATGTAGCTAAACTTTTAACATGACTCCATGATTCAGAACAGGAGCAGTGCATGTTCACCACACAGGGCCTGATGTGTTTACCGCAGAGCTCCTCACTCCACTCTGAAATGTTTATAGTGTAGACACACTGGTTGTTGCTGGGTGATCCCTGACACTGCCACCACCCTGCTGTAGTTAAATGTTTGCTTTGTATGGAAATAAGTCAAGGGACAGCAGTGGTAGCATATTTTGTTTTTTATTATAACCTTAAATGCATGATTTGAAGAAGTCTGTCGCAACACCTATTTCAGTCTGCTCTTTAATCACAAAGCATGCGGTTGAGGAGGTGCGTCTTTTTTTTTTCTCGGTTTGTTTCAGTTTCCTGTTAAAAAGCAGATAAATATTTCCAGAGAAACTGCTGCATGTGAGTTTCCATTCATCTGTTTGCATATATCTTTAAAATATACATCTAATAAATGAATAAACCTACAGAAACTCCAAACTTATACATGTTCATTGAAGTGTTTAGAAATACATGACACAGAAAGAAGAGAGAGGGTAGAAAAGTTGCTCAATCTAACTTCTCCTAAACTCTAAGTTGTGTTTCTCTAGCTGCAAACTTAGTCTTAACAATCTCTGTATGATTATTGTTTACATTATGTGTTAAAGGAATAGTCAGTGTAGCAGTCAAGAAGGATTATAATTACAGTACAGTAAAACAAATCCATGGTTACAAAGAAACAATGTAAACCTGAGCCACTGTATGCTGCCTGGCTGCGTGACAGCAGTAGAGTATGTACAGTTTGACTGACGTCAGAACGACTTGTTTGCATTAAGCAGAACATGGGTATGTGTAAACAGGAAAGTTCTCTTCACTGTATATAATGCTCTTTAATAAGATTTCTGTGGAGCAGCATTTTTGACCATCTAGCGACTACACTCAACAAAAACGCTGACATTTCATCTACTCATTTAACTTATTTTTTGCGAATGTGTTTCATGCCTAAAACAAACTCTCTTTTTTGGGTGGTAACATTTTAAAAAGTTTTAAAATTGTTGGGTTAGTTCTTTTCATGCAACTCAGCAAAGCATCTAATCTGATAATTGACGTGCACTAACACTTCATACGCACCTGAAGGGTCGACTCTTGTGCACAAACATTTGTTGCAATAACACTTCATCCCACAACCTACAAATCATGAGCGACAGGCAGCATTGCAGTGCTTGTATGTATTATACTGTCATGTAGTGTTGAGTCAAGGCAACTGTACTTCTCATCCAAGAGGCTTCTTCAGTTCGTAAGACCTGGATTTTGCGTGTTTCTTGTAGTTTGTAGTCATAGCGAAGGACATAGTGTTACTGATATTGAGCAAATGTTCTAGTACGAGTTGATCCATAGATGCTTGTGAAGTGGGAGTTTAAGTGTTTTGCTGAGTTGCATAAAGAGAATTCTTGAAATCATTTTGAAGAAGTAAACTCCCTGTAGAGAAATGTTACCACTTGTAAATGAACTGTTTAGGCACAAAACACATTTAAATTAAACTAAAAAAGAATAAAATTGAACAGTTCAATCAGTAAATAAAATGAGAAATGCAAAACCTTCAGTCCAGTTGCCCTGATTCAACCCTGCTTTGAAGGACTTTATACATGAGACTCTTCACAGACGTCTTTGAAGTATTTTCCTCTTATGTTATAGAAATGAATTAGAAATGCTGTAATATGCTCTGTGATCTATATTTTTTGCATTGCGCAATTCCATATGCGCAAAATAAAACTGAAGTCCTCATTGTCATGTGACACAGAACCACATGTATATTTACTGTACATACTCGTGTAGACATATGTTGATAACTACAACAATACTAATCCACCCTTACTTTGACCACACATGTGCATTCACTCCTCATGCAGACTCCTGCATTTCCTGATCCATCCTCGGAAATCTGCACATACCCACTGGTCCACAAGCATCAACATTCATGCGTCATGTGGTCAGTGGTCATAAACTTTCCACCAAGAAGAGGAAACAGCTTCCTCTTTACGGTCGATATGCTATAAACCACCATGCACCTGCAAAAGACTTACCACATTGTCCTTTATGGTTAAAATGCTTTGGCATCACTTCACATTGCAGCATTGGAAACTGATGCATTTTAATTGATATCTTTCCAGAGATCGATGTTGCACAGAATGTAGCAACTTGTAGTTTAAGGTTAAATTTGGTTGTGACTATGTGCACACGTGCAAAATGAACTGAGTCATCAGTTTGAGCTTGATAAGATCATTGATTTTGTTTCAGTGATATGCTCAGTTCGCTTTGACTTCTTCTGTGTTGACTTTGTGAAAAGTGTAGAAAAAAATAAACAGAGAGGAAAAAAAAACAACCTTTAGTCTGAATTGACCGGAAAAGTCCTAATGTCTGATATGTGTTTGTTAACAACATGTAAGCTCGTGCTTCAAGGAAGATTTCGAGAAATAATCACAATCTTAATGTCCTACAGCTCTGGGTGGGATCTCCTGGAAATCCTGGTGTTTTATTTTAAGAACAGCCTACAGGTCTGCAGGTCTACACAGGAGCAGACTCATCTACAGGCTTCAAATGGAAACTGGAATCTGGGGACCAGTGCACTTGATCCAAGGGATCAGTTAACTGTGTAATGTGTTTTAACTGACTTGCACTTATGATCAGTGCTCCTGGAGCTCCCTGGAAAGCAAAGTAGGTAAATTCCTTCCTTATAAAAGCTTGTTGCTGTCCTCTGATGTTGTAAACATACATTGATTATTTTAAAAAATACAGCAATACATATAAAAAGAGAAGAAAACGTTTATTCTGGGTTTGAACAGTCCAAACAAAAAACACAATGCAATATATACAATTTAATTGCGGTAGAAAAAATATGTCATTTGGAAGTTTCTGACCCTGTTGCTGTACCGTAAATATAAAAAAAGAAATATATACATCACAACACACATGTATTCTTCTTTTCAATGTGGCATAGAAAAACATAATGCAAATATACACCGAATAATTGTGGTATAAAATGTGATAGAAAAAGATTGCATGTAAAAAAAAAAAAGTTTGCTACAGTATGACATGTCCTGACTTGTTTATGATACAATGCTGCCTGGCAAACAATCAAAATGTTATTTTTTCTCTGTACTGCTGCTGCAGAAAAGTGCAGGTGTGAGTGAAAGTATTTTTGCCCGCTGGTCATGTTTATTTTCAGCTACTAATACACTACTTTCATAGCCTGTTGCAAGTTATGTAAAAGTGGAAATACCCAGAAACACAATGCATGTTCAGATATTCGTATCTCAAGCTTGTTCAGATTTGTGAACATGTTTGTGTCTCTCTCAAATGGCAATAGAGTTTGAGGTGTCGGCAGACTCGGACCAAAAGGAGCTTCTCCTGCTGCTGGCAACAGACTGGAGTTTGGCACTGGTCTTCAGCTTGCAGCCCAGAGACCTGAGAATGTCCAGGAGCTGTCGTCTGAACTTCACGCCCACAAATGCGTACAGGATGGGATTGAGGCTGCAGTGGAGGTAACCCACTGTGGAGGTCACTATCTTAGCTTTATCCAGAGATGTCCTGCTTACACAGGTGTCATTGTTGCTGTCGGAGTGAAGTGTGTCCACCATGAGCGTGATGTTGTATGGCGTCCAGCAGATGAAGAAAACCACCACCACGGCCACAATGACCCTGAAAGCTTTCTGCTTTTGGAGGCCCTGGGTGCCGCACTGCAGCCGCCGCAGGATGCGGGAGTAGCAGAAGATCAGGACAGCTGAAGGAATCAGAAAGCCCACTATGTGGTAGACCAGGCGCGATGCCAGCCGCCAGTCACCTACTGCCTGCAGGGAAACCTTCATGTAGTTGCTAATGCACATCGTCCTCTGTTGTCTCTCATCCTCCAGAGCCTCTAGAAAGATCCAGTCAGGGACAGAGAGGAGCACAGAAAAGATCCACACTGCGAGGCAGCTGGCCTGAACCACCCAGGGCTTCCGGCGGGAGTACATCTGGGTAGCATGGACGATGGACAGGTAGCGATCCAGGCTGATGCAGGCCAGGAGGAAGATCCCACAGTAGAAGTTGAGCTGGAGGTGCAAAGAAATCAACCAAAGTCAGAAACCTTTTCTCACTTTTAGCTTTTCTATAATGCAGGTATTTCAGTGCATTTTTCCAGGTGTACACTTCTTACCGTAAAAACAGCTCCTGTGACTTTGCAGAGGGGAGTACCAAATGTCCATCCTTTGTCCTGAGCAGACTGTGCAGCCCAGAAGGGCAGCGTGAACAGCAGCAGGACATCTGCCACACCCAGGTGAAGGATGAAGGTGTCTGTCACACTCCAGGTCTTCCTGCTCTGAAACAGCACTCCCAGTAGGACGCCGTTCCCCAGGACGCCCACAACAAACGCCACCGAGTACAGAACTGGTATGAACACTGCCTCAAAATTTGTACTCTCTGTCAGGTCGCACACATCACCCCCCTCACAACAGTTGTTGTTAGAGGAAGAGATGTTGTCAAAATCTTCATAGCCTTCCCAGTTGTTCCACCAGCCATAGTCTCCCGTCAGTGTAATGTTACTATAATCCATTTTGTGGATCTGTAAACAGAAGAAAACTACAGCTCAAAAGCTCAAACTATGTTAATGTGCAAAGTGTGTTTCAGCCACATGGTGGTGCTGTTTATCCATGCAGCCAGAGCATTTATATATCAATGCAGGAGATGCATTTAGTTTGGGGAAGTACAACCTTCTTTGAAAAAGACATTTTGACAAATCTAAAGTACCGGTGACAAAAATTTGTATTTAGTTGCAAATTTTTTTCTACTGCAATTGCATTTGTCTTTTTTTGAAATATCCTAAATGTATAAGCAAGGTAAAAATAAATAAACAGAAAAGACCATAAGATCAGACACAAGACTGTCTTGACTACAATGCAACAGTTTGCTTTGTGAGGTTTGTTGTGTTTTATTGTCTGAATGACTTTCTATCATTCACCTTTTCTCAGTTCCCTGTTTGGACAAAGTGGAGATCATACAGGAAGAGACAGTCCTGTACACATCAAAGAGGAAGCACGTTTTGAAATCTACAATTTTCAGCACTTTAAAGCCACGTGGCACTAGCTTTAATTAGAATCTGCAACTTAATATATTACATCATCAAAGGTTAGCTTTACTCTTGTCTCATTCTTCTCATTCAGTAATTTGTTAATAAGGCAAAGACACAAGTGCAGAGCAGGGACAGTACAGCTAGAATACACATAATGTGATGTTAATTGAAATTCTCATAATAGAGAATAATATACATATTCGAATTAGATCTGTCTCGTAAAAGTCAATATAGAAATAGGATTGCATACACAAAAATGCACAGAACAAATGTACAGAGCAGGGACAGCACAGCTTAAAAAATGCCAAATGTGATGTAAATTGAAATTCTCATAACAAAGAATGATATATTGTATTTGAAATTTTTACACATTAAATATCTCTAATAAAACATGATGTGTAAATATTATTTTAAAGAACAAAAAAAGTGATGTGTAAAATAATGATAACTTACAAAATCTTCAGTCAGAATAGATCACACGGCTGCACAGCAGGAATGAGCTCTATGATCTGCCCGTGACAAAATCTAAACCCACCCCAAAGGAAGTTAAAAAAAACCACGAGACTGTGAGAAGCATTAGTGCCGGGCTGGATGTTTTAGGAGAATCATTGTTACCATAATAAACAAAATTGTACAAAACTCACTTTGATTTTAATTTGTCTTTTCTTTATTATAACAAAAAAGTTTCTTTTACTTTGTGTGTTTTTTTTTAATTTGATACATTTGAATGTCGCTGTAAAGCCTAAACTGTCATTTTATTTCATTTCATTTTAATTATATTTTGCCAAGTTTGGTCAAGCTTCAGTTGAAAAAACCCAGACTCTCCATGATGCCTCACCCCCTGTCTCATAATAATATCGGGGCTTTACACCCTTGTGAAGATATGAATGGTAAACGCATGTAATATATCATTATGTGTGAGCATCAGGCCTTCTATAGAAACTGATGGCATTTATCTGAATTTGACTCAGTCTGAAAACAGGCATTAGTTTCACATGCTTTGGAAATTGTGTTTCAGAATCTGTGTTTAAAAGAAATCTGTCTGATAGAAACGCATTGTCCTGACTTTATGAAATATGTACAAATATGTTGCGTCAGTGTGTTCATTATAACTGACAAATATATTTTTTTCACCTCCAGTTTTTTTGAGACATTTTAGGAACTGTATTGCCTTTGTTCAAAGAAATGTTCAACAGCTTCCTGTACGAACCACACTGGGGACCATGCATTATGCAATATGATTTAGCTTTGTAGTTTTTGTGTGTCCAAATTTGTCTGTAAATGCTAAATACACAATAGATCACCACTTAATAATGAGAATTAGATTTCTAGATTTTTTATGCTTACTGCCAGTGGAATAATATGTTTAAGTACAACATTTGTTATTTGATGCAGTTACTGAACGTGGGCCGTCACTGAGGTTCTGACATGGACAAAAGAAGGTTTTGATTGGTTATTAATTGATTAATATACTTATGCACATCCAGTATAGGTTAGATATTTTTAAATGTCATCATTAAAATGAAGCTCAATGAAATTTAGGGAATGGGTCAAAATTAAAAACCTGTGTTTTGGATGTGTGGATGAAGCCCAGAATGAACCTTTGCCTTTCTGTGGATTTGTGAGTTTGTGAGTGAGAATTTAAACTTGCTAAACAACTAGAGGGTTCTGTGATCGAACTTTGACAAATTCTGTAAAGTGCATTTTATACTGATTACTCATTACTCACATCATGCTGCATGGTGAATGATCAATAGAAATGATGAAGCCGCTTTTCTAAATTTCTCGACTCATCTAGTTTAGATCCTTTGTTTTGTGTATAACAGGTGACATATGGAACATGTAACACACAAAGTAACACAACATCAAAGAGGACGTCAGTTCCTCTAAGAAGTGGACTTAGCCGCAGAATTGACATGTTTTTACAGTTGAGCAAATAAACAAAACCACTATCATGAGTGACCTGTACACAATGCATGTGGAACTACAACTTAAACTATTCTTAACCTTCATAGCAATAAACTACAATAACAGTGTTTTGTAAATTAAGGTTTGATAACTCTGATCTGATAATCTGATTTCACTTCAACTGCAGTCATGAGTTTTATGTAAATCATCTTTCCTTTATCTTACATGCCAGTTTACAGGAACTCTGAATACTTGTTACAACAGCAGTGACACACTCACATTATAAATGACATTATTAGGCTCCACTGTCCATTCAAAATAAATGAAAACAAAAACAGAAACTATGAATGAACTTTATCATCTTGCTTGATCAGGTTTCTAAATGAATAACCTCATCAACCCCCCCCGATTCAGACATTCGCCTATCAGTTTTAAATCTCATAAAATCAATCATGTGTTAGCTGCAGTCGACCTCAAGACTGTTATCACACCTTTTTTTTTTTCTCGGTACTGCTCATACTGCTATGCAAACACGACACCTGCACAGCTCTGGTTATAAGTGTCTTTCTGTTTCCCCCTCACCCATCTCCTGTGCAAAAAGTTCACTGTGTGTTCCTGTTTTTTTTCACACCTCTGCAGAGTCAGTGAAGCTGTTGTGGTGAGAGAGGCAGGTAGCGTAAACACTCGGTCATGAAAGTCAAACAAGTGACTTTTTCAGCTGGAAAATTGTGACTTACAGCAACAATTTTACATGAAATATCACACATGTTTGAGTTGTTGTGTACATTTTGATGTGAATTGCAGTATGTTGGATTGAACTGGGTTTTAAAAACTCCTTAAAATCTCAGTTTCGGATGTTACCCATGATTGATACCATGGTAATGGTATAAACATGGTTTCAGACACTGAAGACTTCTGTTAGATTTTGATCTGTACATAGATCTGCAGGATAAGGATTTCTATTTTTATGACTGTTTATGTCTTTGCATGTCACTGAGCAACATTTGCCTCCAAACACATTCAAACGCTATATTTCCACTTCTTCTGTGTGTGTTATGTAATGAGTGAATCTCTAAATTGTTCAGAAGCAGGAAGTGAAACAACAACCAAAAAATGTTTTTTTTTAAATCCACATGTTAGTTTTAATTCCTAAAATCCTCACGTTGCTAGGTATTTGCATGGCAATAAAGTTTCCTGTTGTGATAATATTGATGATAAGAAGTCAGATCAGAGTCATTTAAGGCAAATAATCTACTTTCAGAAAGTATACTTATAATTCATTCATTTATTCATAAATTTTTCAAAGTAGGTCGCAGATGTTAATCGTAAGATAAAGTGTCAAAGCTTTCTTGAGAAGCGTTTCCTTTCACTGCCGTTCTAATATCTGCAGAAAGTGCTGTGTGTACGCTGCAGTTTCAACCTCACCTTCCTTCTGCAGCAGCTGGTCTTAAATGAAAGTGGTTGGCATCACCACATTGTAGGTCAGTGTGCCACTAACATTTAATACACTGCAGGCCCTGTACAAAGGTGACAGCTGTGGAGGCTACGTGCGCCGAAATGCTATTCAATCCTGATACATGAAGTCTGGTTGTTTCAAGGAGACAACAAGTCAGGGCTCAGATCCTCAAATCTCTCACAGAATCTGTTTGACGGTGCGGATGTTGGTTTAGGTCACTTGCTTTTTGATAATGGAGTTTTCCCCCAGTAGGGAACCTGGTCAGATTTGCGTCATCTAGAAAAACTCATCTGATCTGGTGCCATCCGCTATGAGCTTGTTTTCTGTTACGGCTTCATCTGTTTGGTTTTGTTGAAATTGGTCTAACTGGTGTTATTTTGTACAATTATGCATTTTCTGTATAATATGTATGAAATCATATGTGAGTTACAACTCACGTGTGGGCCTCCAGGCCGCCTTGAGCTGGTTGTGACAGTTACCTGTAATTTTATACTTCATGACTGGTAATCATTGCATTGTAACATTACTCACACTGGCCTAACACCCTAGGAGACAAAGGGGTGGCCATGCAGTGTTTTTAATTCTCTGAAAGCAGACAGACTCGTAACACCTCTGGCACCATTCTCCTATAGTGTTGCATCATAAGTGTCAGCATCAGTTGAGTTTGTTTGGGAAACCTTTGCCCTGCAGTTTTATAGCACATTTATATAAATACACATAGGTGCTATATCAACACCCATATCAAGATCATAAACCATTAAACCAAAGGCAAAACTCTTGTGACTGTGAAAAACACAACAGAAGATTTGTACCTTTACTTGTAAAAAAAAAGAAGAGAACCCACAGCACCCATGTGGATTTCCTGTGTTATACTTGATGCAGTGACGGTCACAAAAAATTAAATACATTCACTCTTTATGTTTTTTGCAGTGCGGCGGTTTTGCAGCAGTAAGTAGCATGAGACCAGAGTTTCTGTTGACCGTGTGCAGAAAGTGACAAAAACTAATCAGTAGTTAAACGTGCTACATGTTCTATTCTAATGTCAGAGTGAACTCATACACTGTACCTTACAGACCACAAACACCCTGAAAGTTGACTGTAGACTGGGTGAAAGGCACAGAAACCATTTACACAAAAACCCCTGATCAAGTGCTTTGAACACCTGCTGGAAATTTATGGTTAATACAGGAAACCATATAATTAATGGAAAATGGGGGTGTAAGAGTGTGGGAGTGAGGTTTGGCTGAACAGTACTTTCCCTTTTAATCACTGTCTAGGATACTAATATTAATATTAACCAACACTGTGTGCCAACTGTGGCCTCCATTATGTTCGTTACCACTGGGTTACAATGGCTTAAAAGACATTCAAATGACACGTCATTTAAATGACATTTTGATCTGTCACTCTACAGTTAATAAATCATAATGAATCAATCATAATGTCAAGTCAACTTTATTTATAAAGCACATTTAAATCAACACATGTTGATTAAACTGCTGTACAACAACCTAAAAACAGATAATAAAAGCTACACAAGTAAAAATAGAAGGAGATGAGATAAAATAAATAAAATACCAAAAAAATAAAATAAAATAATATACCAAAATGTCCAATTCTCAGTCCGGTTTAAAAGCCAAAGAATGAAAATGGGTTTTTAAAGATGTTTTGAAGGTGCCAACTGAGGGTGAGGTCCTGATATGGGGAGGCAGGCTGTTCCGTAGTTTAGGAGCAATCACAGCAAAGGCCTGCTCTCAACTGTGCTTTAGTCTGGCCCTTGGCACAACTAGAAGCAACTGGTCAGCTGACCTCAGAGCACGAGAAGGGGTGTACACTGTTAAAAGGCCAGAAAGATACGAAGGTGCCAATCCATGTAATGACTAAAAAACAAGCAGAAAAATCTTAAAATCGATTCTAAAATGAACCGGGATCCAGTGTAGGGAGGTTCACACTGGTGTAATATGGCCTCCCTTACATGAGCCTGTTAAAAGGCAGGCAGCAGCATTTTGGACCAACTATAGGCGAGACACCAGAGACTGGGAAACGCCTGAATAGAGGCTGTTACAATAGTCATGCCGTGATGAAACAAAAGTGTGAATCACCTTCTCAAAGTCATTGCAGGAAAGAAACGCCTTGGCCATCTAAAGGATCCTTAGTTGAAAAAGGATAGCCCTAATAACTGCATTAATTGGGTTTTTAAAAGTTAGGGTGCTGTCAAAAATTACCCCCAGATTTTTTGCAGCAGATTTGTTGTAGGGGCCCAAGGAGCCAGTGTCAATATTAAGGGTAGCTTGAGGGCAAGGGGGTTCAAACATTACAATTTCTGTTTTCTTCTCATTAAGGTTCAGAAAACTATGTGCCATCCAACTTTTACATCCTCTAGACACTGTAAAAGGCAAATAAGAGGGGTAGTGGAGTCATGTTTTAATGGCAGATAGATCTGGGAATCAACCAAATAACAGTACAAGGAGTGGCCATGTTTTTTGAAAACAAGACCCAATAGAAGCAGCGTGTGAAAAGAATAGGGCCAAGGATGGACCCCTGAGGGACCCCACAGGTGAGGGGGGTAGATGGGGAGGAAAACTCCCCCAGCTTAACAGAGAGACTTCTCCCTCCTATAAGACCTGAACCATTTCAGGACTGGACCATTAATACCAACACATTTTTCCAAACATGAGATGAGTGATCCACGATATCAAAGGCAGCGGTGAGGTCTAAATGTACTAAAATTGCCCGGTCCCCAAAGTCAGTTAATAATAGAAGATCATTAAGAACCTTGGTTTAAAACTGGACTGGAATACTTGAAGTAACATCAGGGCAAACATGTTTTTTAATTCAGGTCTTTAATTCAGACAACCATAAAAACCTGTTTTTATAGTAATAATTTCAAGTACAGTTTCTAAAATTTCTGCAAACTTTGCAAACCTGGTTGATTTGCCTGATTCCTTTAGATCTTCTCAAGCTCCATCAGATCGGACAGGAAACAAACATCCATTCATCTGCAGGCATCCATCTTCAGGACTTTCCATAGATGTTCTGTGGAGTTAACGCCTGGGGATTGTTTGGGTTAGTCAAGGACAGTAAGAGGCCTGTTCTGAAACCACTCCAGCCTTGTCTTGGTGAATTCTTTGGTCCACTGTCGTACTGAAAGCTCAGGTCACATGCAGTCTGGAAAAGGTTTTCTTCACTTTCCATCAGGTCTGACCTGTGTGCCTGTCTCTGCTGCTGAGAAACACCTCCACAGCATAACGCTATGAGTGAGTAGTTCCTGGTATTTGACTCAGAAGCTTTCATGTTTGCCTCCTCAGAACCAAAAATCTTTTCTTTTGTGCTCTCAGATTTCTTCAAATGCAGTTTCACAAAATCCAAACATTGCATCTCACTCAGATTAGGATCTGTCTCACTCTTCTGCAATAATGGCCTGAGTGATTGAGTGCTGCTGAGTTGGTCGTCCTTCCCACAAGTCCTTCTGTCTCAGCAGAGGACTTCTGATGCTCTGTGAGTGACTTAATGGGTTACTGGTCATCTGCTTGGCTGAGCCCCTTTCTCCATTTGGCCAGATGCATGGGTGGATCCAGGGGTGGAGCTACAAACCAATAACCCTGACTGAAATCTGAGTGATTCCTGAAGTATCACTGTCCTGGCAGTAGTTGTTTGACTCACTTCTAGTCCTTCATTGTTTGAATCTTTAATTTGTTAGCTTTTTTATGGGAGTACGCACATTCATAAGCAAGAGATCCAACGACACACAAGGATTAAATAAATGTACATCAAATTCTAGATTTGCAGCTTACATTTCAAACCTTCACAATTATTGAAGCCACTTTGCTCCTGAGAACAGTCAAAGCTTTAAACATGATTTAATATCATTGCTTGATCTTACTACAGTTTTGTTAGAGCGGTCTACAAAGAGTTCCTCAGACTTCATAGTGTGTTTTTGATGGGACATTCACCAATAAAAAAAATTTTTATAAACTATGTTTCGCCAGTTAAATATGCCGCTTCACTCAGGTTTGAGAGCTCAAGGATAACTGAGATGTATCTGACCACAGTTTGGAGTGTCCCAGTAAAAAGTATGAATGGAAATTTCAGTTCTGTTGTCCATATATTTGCAAAATTTTAAAAACAAATGCAAAAGATTTTTCACTTTGTCATTATGGGTTATGGCATGTAGACTAGTGAGCAAAAAATGGCATACATGGCATTAATTTCAAATTAAAAGTACAACACAATTAGGTGTGCAAAGGGATCTGACTATTTTCTGAAGCTCCTTTGTGTAGTCCAAGGCAACATACAGTCTGAGCTGCAGTTTTACTTCCTGTTTTAAATGGCTACAAAGATCCTTAAAACACACACATGCACACACGAACATGGGCATCCATCTACCACACGTGATGCTACGATGAGCTTGTTGTATTTCACCAATTGCTCTACGATAGAGTAACCACATTCTGTGAGGGTAACAGACACATAATGACACTCTGGCGCCACCTACTGAATATATCGGTACTTACATCCGTATGAACGGTGTATACAGTGCATAATTGAAATAAATTTGTGATGTGTGGTGAATTTGGATTTTATAGATCTACAAAAGTTATAATATGAAAGAACGGTACATTGATATCAAAACTAAATTCCAGGATCTATATACCATCAAATACCTAAAATGTGTAATATATAAAGTATAACTGAGTGTAACTGAGTTTGTTAAAATAAAGTAACACTGTAAATAAAGCCACATAATGACTGATATCAGTCAAGTAAATGTGCAATGAGTAGATGTATGTGACCAGTGTCTCTGGGTAATGTAATTGTGATTATTTCTCTCTTTCCGCCAGATGGTGCAAATATCTCCACTACACAAACTGTCCACAGTGATGTGTATTACAACCAGATGAGGGCGCTGTGGTAAAAACGCAGATAAGTTTTGCTTCCTCACAGAAACACGGAAAAGGAGTGTGAGGGTAAGAAATTGGTTCGTACGGTGACAGCGCGTTTTGTAGTTTCTGTCTGTCCCTGTAGAAAGTTGTTTATTGTGGGTCTAAATAAAAGTCTCACATTGAACCAGGTTAGTGCGTATTTCTGTCACGTTTTGTTTGAAAACGAAAGTAAGCTGAAGAGGGCCCGTGAAGCCATGTCTGACAGTATGGACGAAGACATCTCGGAGGAGACTGTGCCCCTCCGACAAGACCTGACGTGCCCCGTGTGTCAGCAGATCTTCACGGACCCGGTGCTACTGCGCTGCACCCACAGTTTCTGTCGGGAGTGTCTGCAGAGGAGTTTCCAGTTCAACAAGAACTGTCCTGTGTGCAGGGAGAGTTTTGAGGAGGACCAGGCCATCGCCAACCGTGCGCTCAAAAGCGCCTGCGAGACCTTCCTGAAACAGACCAACGTCTGGAAGCCGAACCAGAACCAGAACCGACCCTCGGAGGAATTCTGCAACCTGCACATGAAGCCGCTGGAACTCTACTGTGAGAAGGACGAGGAGCCAGTGTGCGTGGACTGTGTCACCCTCCACAGTATGCACAGGCTGTTATCACTGAAAGATGGGGCACCGCTGTGTAAGGTGAAAACACCCTGACTGAAAATATGTTTTGCAAATCTTCATTTCACATCAGGAAAGATTATAGATTTATTTGAGTATTTGTTAACTGAAAAACGATCAGTCCAGATGTTTGGGAATACGTAGAAAAATGAGCAGTCGTCTCTGTAAAGTGCAGTATCGTTAAGCAGGACATATTTGTATTACACTGACAGAGATGGTTAAATTTGGGGGAAGATCAGAGGATGAGGTGTTATCCACAACAACATCAACAAAAAAAAACATTCCTATATTTTATTTATTTATTTTACAATACAATGGCAGCAGTTAATCAGTAGGTTACTGAGTCTATTAACTGAGAGATTTACAACTGTGACCTGCCTCTTGGCCAGAG
>OOFC01016766.1:0-21423 GCA_900323345.1 Pseudochromis fuscus
AATTAAGTTGAGTGTGTGTGGCTCGGTTTGCAGTGTGGACTAACAGTGCATCAGGTCCCACCCATAACCTTGTGGAAATATCCACAGAGCTGTAATTATGTTTCCCAGCACCTTGTGTGCTTACGTTTCACTGTCAGGACATACAGTATCTAGGACATATGTGGTAGCATATACTGGAAAACTACACACTACAGTGTTCAACACAAAGAAAGAGATGCTACAGACACTAGCTACAGTGGATCAGATAAAGATGAAGGTAACTGAGCAGTAATTTGTGTCAGACATTTATTAATTATTATAAACATATGTAGGTATGATCCTAAATGCTTAATATAATATCAATTATGTCCTGTTTTCACACATTAATGTAGCAGTATCCATGTGCCACTTTCGTGTCTCTCAACATGAGGCTTTGTTATTACAGATCCATTATCACGTCACAATCACAAACAGGTTAGTGAGGTCTGCTCACACATGTGCTGAAAATTTCCACATAATGGAGGAGCACTGGCTGCAAGCAGCTGTTTTCTGTCATGGTGTCATAGCAGAGTCAGGAAATATTCTGTCTCATTTCTTTAGAATTTAGCTGTGAGAACCTGACAGAGGTATGACCTGATTTCCTGGTCCAGTCGACCTCAGTGATGAAGAGCTGTCATACAGGATGTATGTGAGGCAAAGGCCTCTTGAACTCTCCGGACCTTAGTCACATACACACTTTGTGTCTGTGTTTGCGTTTGGCTGACTGGTAAAGTGGAAAGGTGTCAACGAGTTGGCTTTTCAAATCCCACTGTGCCTTTCCATTGTGTAGGTGTTTTCGTATGAGGCGAGCAGACCCCCCCACCACACCATGACATTTTCCAGAAAAGAAGTTGTTCGTGTTGTTATGGTCAACTCTATACAATAAGTCTGAGTCGACTGTATTGGTGAAAGGTGTTGGGACAATATGTGTGTGTTATGCAATAGGGTAAAAAAACACTGCCTGTATGTTTGCAGTACTCGGTACAGTCCACATGAGGGGAAGGGTTTCCAGCTACTTTGTCTTTGACCAGGAAATTCTTTGCTGTGTCTTTGTCTAAACCTTCTTATAAAAACACAATGCTGGACTAAGATAGTGCTGCTGCTAAATATGGTCATCAAAGCCTCGTCTGCAGGATTCATATTGCATAATTTGATCATTTATTCATATTAAAAACCTTATAGCATTTGGCTTGCTAGCGATCTGGAGGATAAATCTGTCTCGACCAAGAGATTCAGCCAGGAAGGGGTTAATTATAACGGATTGCAATTCAGACTGTGCATCTTTTATCCAAGAAAATTCTCAACCAATCTCATGAGCTCAGGGATCAGTTAAGAACCAGATCATGAAATAAAACATACATGGATTAATTTTTCATGAGCTACAAATCCAACTTAATGAATCTTACTACTAAAACATCACTAGAACAACGCTCCTCTTTTAAGTACAACAACGTGTCGTCCTCCGTTGCCTTCTCCACAGTTTGTGTGTGTTGTTCTGGGCTGTAGCTGAGGAGAAGGAAAACTATATTTCCTCCATAATTAGATCAAGTCACAAAAACATGTATAAGATTTGTTTCATTTAGGCCCTGCTCTGTGCCAGCAGAGCTTCTGAGAGCACATCAAAGGCCAGTGAATGAAGAGTACCACATTGGTCTCTTTATGAATGTTATTTAACGCAGGCCTCAGAGGACCCTGCGCTCCCTGCACCAAAAACAGCGGCTCGGTGCGTGCAGGAATGCACTGAGGAGGTCGCAGAGAGGAGGACAAGAGGGAGGACGGACCAAAGGAGGAAATGAGGAGTGATGAGGTGAGAGGACAGGAGAGATAAGGGTTGTCTCGAGAAGAGAGGAGGAAAAAGCAAAGAAGGTGCAGGAGACGATACGATGCAGGGAGGACAGGAAGGAGACCTGGAGGTGAGGAGATCTGTAGCATGTGTAGGTGCAAAAAAAAAAAAAAAAAAGAAACAACAAACTCACTCTGAGATCCCAAACTTCTCACGGTGGCCCACAGAGCTGTCATCAGTGTTTTTTTAAACAGTTTACTTTTGTTGAGGTCCATGTAAACATAACTGACACCAGGAACAACTTAAACTGAGCTTCTGCAGCTAAAGGGGGATTAGCAGCTGATGTAGGTTTTAGTTCCAAAGCTGCTCTCCACACACTCACTGTGGTGTTGAATTGTTTACATACATTTGTGTGTTACTCTTCAATGAAGTGTAAATGAGGCAATGATGGTTTAGTTTGAAACAAACATGGCTGTCTGCTAGCTGCTTCATCTTTTAAAAAAATACATACATACATTCAAATCACAAAAGCTGCTTCTTTCAGGTATGCCAACCTGATTTTTATGCAGGAGTAGCTATTAATGTAGAGCGTACACACTGCAGTGATCCCTCCTCGACTGTGGTGGTTGTGTTCCAGAACCCATACCCATATCAAAGTACAAACCATGTGTTTATATATTCAAAGCCCTTATTATCCCTCCCATACTACTATAAACATCTACCACACAGTTATACAGAATAAACTCTTTGTATTATCTTAGATACCAGGTAAGATTTGTTGAAATTATGTATGTAAACACACTATGCACAAAAATATATATCGTATATCATTGAGGGGTTTTATTTATTACGTAATACAGTAGTAAACACATTGTAATAATACATATTTTAACAAAAATAATTTTACATTTACCGTAATATATAGTAATGCACTCGTTTTACTTATTTACCCAGTTATATTAGATATATTGTCAATGAGCACCCATATCGCCCCGTGTATGAAATAATCTCATACTTAACTCGATCTGAGCCAATCAGCACCCAGGATACTTAACTGCGTGATCTGATTGGGTAGCTTCTCAACCACTAGGCATCATCATTTGTATTTTTTTTAATTTTTTTTCATCTGTTTCATGTGACCAGAGCTGTTGTTTTAAAACTTTATGTAATGCCATTCTTGGCCAGGTCTCCCTTGTAAAAGAGATCTTGGATAGTGGGACAAACCTGGTTAAATCAAGGTTATGATGATGATGATGACCACTGGGCATGAAATCAACTGGGCAACTGAGGAAGCATGTACCAGAAATAAAAATACCCATTGTCTGTAAAAATCTGCAAACCTGCAAAAAAATTGCAATATATATGTATTTAGATATGCTTGCATGTAAAACAGAGTGAAGGTGTGAAAGCTGATATAGTGAAGGATTACTGTGCACCACTTTCAAAACAGGATCGCACATCTGATACATAAACTGTAGTACTTGGTTCTGTAAAGAGATTCTTGAAAGCAAATAATAATACATAAAGCTCTTACATAAAAATCACTGTGCCGTGGTGCAGTGGTTTGCACTGTCGCCTCACATACAAACAACAAACACGTTAGGTCAGTGGATAAATGTGTCACACTAGTTTAATAAAATGGGTCCAAGGTTTTCACCTGGTTCTACATCAGTAGAAGTTATATGTAATACTGCATGCATGCACGCACGCACGCACACACACACACACACACACTCACTCACACTCAGACTCACACACAGGGACATACAGAAGCCTTTATTTACCAGCTTCTCATAATAGGTCATCATGTGACACGCTCAGCTAAAGCCAGAGGCTCCACGAGCAGTAACTCCTCCACAGTGACAGCACCTGTCTGGGGCTTCTCATTGACACAGCCCTCGACTCCAAATAGAGACAAATATCTGCCATGGTGACCACAGTACTAATCTCACTAACACAACTATGTATGCAGGCAGGATTTAAAAAAAAACAACATGATTTTAAGGTTTGGGTGTAAAGTGTAATAATATAAGTCTGTATCATTTAGCAAAGTTTTGGTTAATTATTGATCAAGATGAAAACTGGTGAGTCACTTTAACCTCCTGCTCAAGCTTAATTCAAAAGGAAACTGTCTGGTATTAAAATGAATTCCCTTTTATTAGTATTTAATGTAGAGATATTGCGTCATTCATAAACAGAATTATCAAGGCAGCAAAAGCTTCTGTGTTGGTCTGTGAGAATCTTCACCAACAATGCAGCAACAATGTTAAAGCACAATAAATATATATTTTTATTAATAGGACTCATTGGAATTCACTATTGCTCTCATTTGGACTTGGCATTTGACATCAGGAACAACACGATCTCCGCTCTGGGGATGAACACCATCTTCACTTGGTGAGGTAATGGTCTTGATATGGCATTAGTTCAGTTTGCGACACAGCTAGCATGGCTACATGTCAGAGATACAGTATCCACCAACCTGTCATTCTGCTCCTCAGCTCACACTCTTCTGTGCACAACACAGCTCTCCACAACAGCAACGGTTGCCATGACAACAACACACTCTGCCGCCATACCCCCATTCTCTTCCTCTCTTTTCTTTCCTCGCCAGGTGTCCAAGTATTGAGAGACACACACACGCTGTGTGTTGGTAACTAATAGGTGTTGGTATTTCTGTCCCTGGGTGTCTTGTGTTACCTGCCCTCTTTACTACTTCCCGCTCTTGGATACTTTAATGGCCTCGGAGGGGCTTCCACGGCAACCCTGGCTACGGTACAGGCCCCCAAACATTACAGTGTACAAGTAATGCCTCATCACACTTTATAATCTATGAAAGTTTCAGATGACAATTATTAGAAAACCATAGGATTAAAATACACAAAGAATAATATATAACATTTCTTTTCATCAGCTTCTCTTACTGCTCCAGGTATCCAGGCAGAGTAAGGAGGTGAAACCCGAGTGAATGGACTTATGTGATGGTGTTAGGGTTTGGGTTTCTCTGACGGAAACTGTTTGGACAGCTGACGGGAAAGGCAGTGGTATCTGAAGAATAAATTTCCCCCCAGATTTACTGCAACTGCTCTTTAGAAGTGTTTACTTGGATCAGGCAGAGTGTTTTATTTATCCATGCTTGACTGACTGTGAAAGGCCCTTCTGGCACAGACCTCTGCAGGAAGCGTGTCTGCTTGTGCGTGTGCGTGCATGTGTGTGTGTGTTGTGGCACATCTCCACCAGAATGCAAGTAACTGCTGCTGACAGTAACTGAATGAATGATTGCAACAGTCAGTATAGTTCAATGTAGATTATGTAAAAACAAAAAAAAAGGTATTCACTAATGGCAAGGCATCCTTTTTCAATTATATTGGCGCACACTGTTTTACTGCTCCAACTCAATCTTATGTGGATGATTTTTAATTCACAGATTGTACGAAAGTTACACTTGTTGATTTCACAAGAGCTACTGTAATTCAAACCTCAAATTTGTGATGAAATATTATTTTTTAAGGTGTTTTCATTTCCTTAAATGTGTAAAGTCTCTGTTTACAACAACTGGAAATGTTTACCTAATTCAAAAACCCCAGGAAAAGCCCTACTTTATAATGGAGTACAGTTCGGACTGTGCATAAGAATGGGACTGCAGGATAAAGGGTTTTTTTTTGTTTTTTTGATTTCCAAATTTAGCTAACATTAGTGAGCTCAGGTGTCACCAGCCTTCAGGTCCACGTGATTTATATAAAGACAGGCAGGGTGCTCTCAGGTTATAATGAGATTCTCTTCACCCTAAACCTTCCCAATACTCCTGGACCTGTGATGGTATGAATGCTGACACTCCAGGACGTCCATGTTTTAAACAAGAGGCAGGATGAGAACTTCTATCGGAGGACAGATTTGTGTCGAGAAATGCGTCAAAGCCGACAGGTGCAGTCAGTGTGTGTGTGTGTGTGTGTATGCATATGACATAACAGCA
Organism: Pseudochromis fuscus; assembly: GCA_900323345.1. NCBI lineage: Eukaryota > Metazoa > Chordata > Actinopteri > Pseudochromidae > Pseudochromis > Pseudochromis fuscus. Next base: position 5,775 of record OOFC01016766.1, read on the forward strand.
ATTGTGAATGCTTGCAAAACGAGGGTGTGAGTATTATATGAATGTGTTTGTCACACAGACACCTTTCTGTCCGTGGAAGGAAGTCCACGCTGGGCAGGATTGTGACACTAATGAGGAAACAGGCCAGTGGGACGACAGCGACTTCCTCATACACTCGCACAGAAACGGGCACGAAACATACGCACACACACTATCCCGCAGGTGTTTGGACACCACCCGCGGGCTCTTTTTCTACAACAGATCATCCATCTTTCTGCGTGGGACAAATGAGTTCCTTTGGCGTGACAGGGAGACAAAGAGCAGACAGAGACTGACCTGCGTCACAAACCTCAGCATGAAAACACTCCTTCATTACTCCATTCACAACTCATTCATGGTCTCGCAGGCTGCTGCACAGGCCAGTGTCAAACTCAGGTCTGAACGACTGTTTTTTATTTTAATCATTTTTGTGATTGTAATAATAGTTTTTTTATGACAAGAGAGATTTTTAAGGACTAAACTCATTTAAAGTTTTTGTTAAAAAATTGAAATCTTTGGTATGGAGATTTTGTATAACTACGTATAACTATGTTTGCTCAAGGTTTGGCCGTACTGTCGATGCAATTGGATTTATTATTGTGATTGCTGGTTTAGATATAAATTTTCCCTCATATTCTTTATTTTTGTGATAAATTTATTTGGCACTGGGTCAGAATTGAGATATTTAACATTTCCATCACTCTGTTGTTCTCTGTGGGGATTAGTATATATTAGTATGGTAACACATTAAACTAATAGGGTAGTTAATGTCATACCAGCAAAACATCAGCATGTTAGCATTCAGCTCCTCATGTAGCTTTTAGCATGCTTACAAACTGCAGGCCTCTCTTTATCACTTGGTCAGTTGTAAGGGACATTCTTTTAATTTTAGATCCAAGGGGAAGTCCAGTGATGCCGTTTTTTGGGTTTACTTCCTTTTTTGCAACAAAATGATTGTACTGTGATCTACTGAGGCACTAAAACCACAGTTTCTAATTCTGTTTTATTTTGTGGACTTTTGTTGTAATTTTTATTATGTTTACATCTTTGTGGTTGAACGGTTTCTTCTGCAAGTTTCAAGCACCGCCAAGTGTAGATCCAGTGTTAGGTGAACAACTTACAATACAAAGTCAAGATGAGACATCATCATGTAATTACATCCAACAAAGTGCTTAATGCGTCAGGATCCTCCTTTATTAGTCATTGTCAGTCAGACGTACAGCCCTGTACATAAAGTACAGTACAAAATGTGCACGATGTTGATCTAGTTAACAATGACATTTTCATATCTGTGTAAACACTTTAGAGCCACAGTTTAAACAGCTTCAAGCGCTAAGTGTTGTGTGCCATGTAGAGTTGTGCAAGGTGTTCCCCTGGTGACATAGAAACTGCTTTTGTCCGGTACATCGAGAGAGAAATCAGTGTCGAGAGAAGAGCCTGTTCTTGGTGATGGGAGATAAGACTGTTTACTTTCTGTTTCTCTGTGAGAAAAAGACAGACCCTCAGTGTTTGCTCTATACTGGAATGTGTAGATTGTACCCATGAACTGGTTCTTAATGTCTGGCTGTGTGTGTACATGCATGTTTACAGCGTGTACTGTAGCTGCAGCGTCCCTGTAGATGTTCATCAGAAAAACTCTGATGCTCAGCTCAAAAGGAAAACTCCACAATGCCGCTTTGCTTTTGACTGACTGTGTTGTGTTTAGTGTACTCTCTCTGTGTGTGTGTGTGTGTGTGTGTGTGTAAAAGGTGGCATAATAGCATAATGAAGCCACTGACCTGATCAAACAATGTTTTGTTTTTCTTTCCTGACTGAGAAAAAGAAAACCAGCACAGTAATGCAGTAATGCAAATAACAGTTTGTACACCCGACTCCATGTGTATTTAAGTAAAGAAAAAAAACTTCTTCATGTTGAAACTTTTAACTGTTATTACTGTCTGTCTGCTGGGTTTCATCAGCTCTGCCATTCTCCTAATCTCCAACCCTGATCACATAAAGTGGGAGGGTTCAACTTTGGACTTGGATAGATTGAATAGACCCCACAACACATTTTTCCCTTTTAATTCAGCATCAAACTAGTTTGATTCTGTAGTGATGATACTTGTTTTTATTTTATTAATTTATTTATTTTTCACAGTATAAAAAGTACAAAGGTAACATTACATAAAAACAAGATGATTGCAGGTGAGGAAAGAAACACCAAAAGGGCTTATACAAGGTTCTCACCTAAAGTAATAAACAAGTGCAAAGTTAAACATAGTATATGAAGTGTGAGACCCAATTATCAACAAGTAGTAGAGTAGAAAAAAAAGAAAGAAAGAAAAAAACGAGTTGAAAGGGCTAGTTCACCCAAATCACAGAAAGGTCATTTACATCAAGTGCGTCTATATATATTTGTGCATTTTAGACTGAGATTTAAGACATATGTCTGTTTTGAAATTGGGAATTCTACAGCTCCATAACACCTGGGAAAATATCATTTGCCAAAGATGGTCATGTGACACAGTCAAAAGCTCCAGAGCAGCTGAATTGTTTTGCCAACAGCCACATGTCTTTCCAGAAACAATGTCTCAGTTTCTCAGTTTTGCTGTTTTCAGTGAAACTGCTTTGCACTGAAGAAAACGTCCCTAAAACTGTTTACACCCTGACAGCGGAGCATGGCAGAGGAACCTGTACATCGGTTTCTACGAAGAGACGAGGCTGTAGAAAACTTCACATGGAATTTTCCATTGTTTTCTTCACTCAGAGGGAAATTCTCAGAAACAGACGTCTCAATTAACATTTAATCTATATGTGAGGCGTGGATTTTTTTCTTTCTTTTTTTTGGTAGGAAGTCACGAAAATAAGTTTTTAGTGTCAAATTAAATCTGAATCCTTTCTTTATGGCTGTGATGAAAGCCTCCTTGGTTTTTTTTCTGTTGAATGCTGTATCTCATTACTGATGTGGACTATGTCAAGCTCATTAAAAAGACCCTGCTTTTTCAGAGGTGCCTGACCCGGGGTCATGTATTATCCTCTTCAGTTGTCCAATGAGTGCTCACCTCTCTTTCTCACACCCTTGCTATAATGCGGGTTCCTACCCCAAATGGACACTGTTTTTTCGTTGGTTTTGTGTGTTCTCTCTCACAGATTAGAGTTTTGATCCAGAACAATGATCCACTCAGAACCATGTCCTCAGATAACTCTGCTGTGTTCTGTGACACATTGCTGCAAAGAGCAGGACTAATGGGAATCCAGCAGATCGGGCTGCACTGAGTGTGAACGTTGAGCAATGCAATTAACGGCACATCACATGCTTACAGGATGGAGCTATGGATTAGTGTTGAATCTGGTGTAGGATAAATGCCTTTATATATGCTTCATATCATCCATGTTTCCTATTTGTTTTATATAAAACTAATCAGCCAACGTCTTAATAATAAAGCCTGTTTATGCAGGCTTATATAAAACTGATTCATCTTGTGCCACAAACTAACGGAGGCTTTATTCTTCTGTCGCAAGTTCCCGTCACTTTACTTTGAGATGAAGGCTGGAGGCTGCCAAACTGCCAAACTGGGATGTGGTACACCCCAAACACTACTTGATTTATTTCTTAATAACTCGAAATACCCATTACCATCAATTGTAATAAACGTCTCATTCATGTTGTGTCATCCTCAATAAATCTGCTTTGAGTCAGTCTGGAAAAATGATTGGATTGCAGCTGAGGCTCCATATATGGAAAAAACAAACTGCATGAGGAGGTGACCTGAGAGTCGAGAGGTTAGGGCACATACCACATGGTCAGTCTATCAGATAAATGCATAAAGTGTCTACGTAATCTGAAAAAAAAACTGTTTCAGTGACTAATACGTATACATATGTGTTTATAATGAACTCGTACACCAGTAGCAAACTGATGTAACGCGCCTATGAAGGTGCAAAACAGAGGAGGCAAGTGTTATAAAACATGTGGTTTTGATTTCCATTGGCCAATTATGTCAAGCAAACAGTCATTATTTGCATTATTTGATCTTTCAGAGTTTGGTGTTTAGTGGGTGAAACTCTAAATGAAATGGCATGTAGATACTCTGACCAATAGGGTCATTTCCAGTTGAAGTATTAATTCCACATTATTATATAACCTTAAAGGGATTTTGATTTCACATCCAGTTGGCATGTTTACCACTTGTGTGCATATATTAATTTTTGTTTCCACTCTCTCCCACTCTCTGGACAAACTGCGAACAAAAAGCACAGCAGACAGACTTTATGTATCTGAAATGATGCATCTTTGGTGTTTTCATGAGATGATTTTTGACTTATGATCAAATCTATTAAAAACTGATTCAATTTGAAGGGGGGGTTCAATGATCATTACATAACCTTAACCAAATAGCTTGATCAGGGTTGTGTTGGAAGTCTGTGACTGACTTATCACTTTTTGGTGAGGTGGATGTCTTGCCCAGTGAATTTATGCGGAGTTGACTGTGGCACATGCCTGAGAAAGAAAAAGTGATGAGGAGAGAGTTGGCTGCTTTCCCTTTATGTTTCCATTTATCATAATCTTTCAGAGCCAGTTCAAACATTACAATCATCCTCTCCTTATTGTGCCACACACATTCAGATGACGAGCGGGAACCTCAGCCCACTATTAAACCACAGCGGTCATCAAACTGTCCTCGTGTTGACTGTCCTCTGCCAATAGCACCGACTCGCTACTTTGAAATCTAACGTGTATACAACCTTAGCTACTCCAACAAACGCACGTCCCACTGTGTGTGTGTTAGCTGAAGCTTTGTTTGCCTAAATGGCACCTTGCATCATCAGGTGAAGCTGTGAGTCTACCTGCGATCGTGCTGCGTGGAGGTGTGAGTGTGTGTGTGTGTACACTTTGTGACAGATGTGGCTAGCTGTATGTTTGCTCTCAGAGGGGAGGTGAGGAATATCACGGCCCTCCACCAAACCGCCCGCTCTCCCGCTCAGCTCAGATCTGACCGTTGTTTATATGATCCGACTCTTGGAGACAAGGTGACGTCATCAATAATATTTTCTGTATCATACAGGCTACAGTAAGCGTTTGTCTGCGAAGGCGTAACGGTGTAAGGTCACTGCAATATCAGTCGTCTTACTCACAACTTAGGCCATATCACCAGCATGTCAGCAGGGATAAAAAGGAGCTTGTTTTTACTTGTTGTGGAGACCAGGTTTTTTTTTTACCCCAATATAAAAATCATATTAACTGAGGGAAGAGGGTAGAATTTGTCTCATATGCTTTTAATGTCCTACAGATTGTCTCCATCAAACACAGAACAAAGAAACTTATTTACATCAGTGGAGAAATTTGTGAATATAACATGAAAAATATGCTGCTCAGGTATTATGCACCGTTGTAGCTCATATTCCTGTGAAAGAAAAGCTTTGAGTTCGAGCTAAATACCCACAAACTTTCCAGACTGTCCAGAAATAAGACCAGTCTGAATTGTTGTAACCCATACTACACATAAATTAAACTCACAACTAGGAATATCCTCCAATTACTGCTCGAGGGCTTTCAAGGAGTTGATAAGAATATTACAGTTGAAATGTAGCAACAAGTGTGTGGTCATCATCAGGACGTGATGTTTACACAAACGCAGAGAGATATCTGGTGATGCGTATTCCCGCAAGCAAAATAAATACTAGTTTCCTGGATACTGATAACCACATTTTACAGTGTTTAGAAACACATTAGTTTAACCATTAATCTTAAATCAATGCAGTTGTGGTTATTGACCTGTCCACTATGAACTTTCTCCCACAGGCTACAGCATTTCAGTGATTTCTCTCATTTAATTTAACACAATGATTACACAAAGACAAATTGAGTTTTCTCAGTCACTGCAGTAGTGAGTTGCTTTTACTGCCACTGATATTCATGTCTCTGATCCATCACTTGGTTTCTGCCTCAGCAGGGATCAGGAATCTGGGCAAGATTTTTACATGTAACACTATCAATTAATATATCATTTGGTCAGTTGAAGTGTTTTATTAGAAGCCAGAACTTCAGCTTGTGATAATGCTTTTGTTTGGATTGTGCCACAATGACCAATTTACACAATATTGTCTTAAAGGACATTTAAAGAATAATTTAGTTTTGTTATTTTTTAACAGTCTGGTAGCTTTGTATGTCTCACCTTCATTGGACACCCAAAGAGAGTGAATCCTGAATATTGGAGCTGGACTTGAGTCATTTTAAACCTTTGCTCTTGTACCTGACCACCTAGAATGACCACTGTGATAGCTGCAAAAGGATCCTCCATCCTGATCTGATCACCCTGCATTAGGCCTGTTTTTATTGTACAAGAAACAGAGAAAAGCAGAAAACTGCAACCAGAGAATTTGGGGCGTTTCAGCCTGAGAAATTGAGTATATTTAACAGAGTGCATTTGTATAGCACTGTTATCACCTTAGCTAGGATCCAAAGTACTTTACAAGGCATCTCATTCACCCATTCACACACCAGTGGCTACAGAGCTGCCACGCAAGCCACCATTGGGAGCAACTTCAGTATCTTGCTCAAGGACACTTTGACATGTGGGCAGAAGGAGCAGGGGATCAAACCCATGACGTTACGATTCGTAGACGAGTCACTCTACCACCTGAGCCACAGCCGCCACAGTTGCTGATAGTTTTTCTGTCCAACAACAAATCAGTGAACCGACTAATTTTGCAGTTCTACCTCTCAGCTCTGAGTCACTTGTGCCCTGCGTCTTAACAGAGGTGCTGTAGTAAACACAGAGGAATGAAACCACTCCATCACTAAATAATAATTTTCATGGTGTCTGTAGATGAATGAAAATTGAAATTTACTTCTCAGCTCATTTCTGCCTTTGTATTTTCAGAACAGTCGTGGGCATTACTTCTCTTTATTCTGACAGATATTCAAAAAATGAAGCACTTTTCTGTCCTTTGCTACTTTCCAGGAATTTGGTGTTTTTGTTTTTTTGCCTTTCCTTTGTCGAGGGTGATTGATGACTTGGCTGCTTCTCAAACCCTCGGAGATAATGGGAGAAAGGGAGAGAAAGGTAGGGAGGGATGTGTATGCCTATTTGTCCACTGGAAATTTGTTACATAAGAGCTTAGCTCATTAGCACAGTGTGATGGAAAGACACGCCTATACGTCGATGCCATTGCTTTACTCTATTTGTCATTTGGACCTCTCTGTTAGTGTTGTGATTATATGTGGCTCTGAGTTTGTTTGTATAAGCTAGTTGTGTAAGATTTGTTTGAGGGTGTGAAAATGTCAGTTTCTTGTTTGGCTAAGGTGTTTTTTTGGACATCAGTTGGTATCAGTTTACTCATCTTGTATCAAATGAGCAAATAAGTAAAAACAACTTCTTGCGTTTGATCGCTGAATATTCTCTTAATACAAATTTATTTTATTTTATTTGTTTATTAGCACATATGAAGAAGAAAAAACAGCACAAGTATGAGGGAGAAAAAAAGCATACAACAGAATATATAGGATATATATACAGCATAGAAGAAATGTGAAAATATGTACATATCTCTTCTCGTGCAGTCACGATGACACAACATGTAACATCAAATCTGAGCTGGGTGGTAAATACATTATAAAGTTTTTATATAACTACTTTGAAACGACACTAGTAATTTACTCGGTCAGATTGCACCAATGAAACTGTCTCAGTGAAGTGTGGCTATAAATCCAAAAATAATTAACAGTTCACCAGTTTCTTTATTTCATCTTTGCTCTGTTTGTATCACACACTCTAGGAGATGTTGTTTAGAGTTTGAGATATTTGTAGAGTTTATAATCTGTGAAAATTTTTCTTTGTGAAATACAGTGAAGTATATTAGTAAAACAGTTTTAGCTTTGCCAGTTTAATACAAATATCCTGGGAAGATTGTGTTTATAATAATTTAGAAAGAAGTAATCCCAACACAAGAAGTAGCTTGTGTGGATCAAACGGTTTTATTTTAACGATGTGTAATATTAATAAATACTTTAAGGATAATAGTAAGGTTGTATTACGAAGTTAAAAATCTTTTGTGTGTTTTGAACTGATTAAATGAAAGTAGAAGATGTATGGTTAACTGGAAACCACTGAGACAGCATCCATCAGATTGTAGCTATTATCACCCTGCATGTGTGTGTAGCTCAATTAAGGTGTTGAGGTATTTTATTTGCTGATTGTCAGAGATTGGATCCCACCCCCTGTTAAATATGTGGTATCTCCACAGGTGTGTGTGTGTGTGTTGCTACAGACAGGGTTGTATTTGTATGTGTCAACAGTTACGTTGCCTCAGATAAGTTATAGAAAGGTGCCAGCTGACTGCCATGCCTTGCCTGGCGGTAGGTCACATTTCACCATCCCCCTGCCCTCGGACTCTCCAGTGTCAGTCAGGTGCCCAAAGAGGGTAAAAGGAGGGTTGGAGGTTTCCATACAGAGGGACTGACATCCTGACTGCCTCAGAATAGCTGCCATAACTTTCCAATCTGAACAACAGAGAGGGCATGAATTCTGAAAAACTGACCTCAAGTCATCTCTTTTCATCACTCTATCATCAAATCGTTCTTTTAAAGTCAGACATAAGCTTCTATTGTGGTAATGGTGAGCTCATGGTTTAATTGAAAGTAATCCCAGTGTTGAAATGTGGCCAGAAACGACAGCCCCGGTCTCTGCTTTACAAGTCTCCAGTGTCATAAACAAGCGGCGGTGCCAAGTATTTACCCTACTCACAGCTCTCTATACCCGCTGGCACACACTCCTGCACCTCCGAGCCAAGGGAGATCCAGAGCTCAGTTTTGGGAAAAGACCCACTTGCTGGAGTGTGTGTGTGTGTGTGTGTGTGTGTCAATTCTTGTATATGTATAGTCCAGTGCAAAGGTTGATTGAGTCATGATGATGATATTTTACTTTGATTCTGCGTGTTGTTTTACTTCTTAATCACTTTTTTCTAAGTTGTATTTTCATCTTATAAACAGACTGACTCCGACTGTATCTCTGTGTCCTCTTAGTCAGATTAGCTGACCAAGCTCAAGGCCAACAAGAAACAGAAAAACTACAAATATTATTTTAGAGTTGAGACTTTTATACAACCAGATAAGAGAACAGTCACTGATTAAATCCAGCTTCTTGACTTTCTTTATGCCTGTATTGTAACTGTAGAGTGTGCACTATAAACTACAAGTTCTTCTTCTTCTTCTTCTTCTTCTTCTTCTTCTTCTTCTTCTTCTCCTTCTTCTTCTTCTTCTTCTTCTTCTTCTTCTTCTTCTTCTGCTTCTTCTTTACCTTTCATTTGATAGTGTGTAGCATTGGAAGTAAGCAAAAAGAAACAGTAGGAAGAGAATGAAATACAACCAGTACCAAAAGTCCAATGCTGGCTTCATCATGCCCCCTCCCATAAATTTTCTTTGACTTCAGGTATAAAATTCTCCGACTAGCTTAATTTTTCTCACCTTCGTGCGAGTAAACCAAACTTTGGACTGTTTGTCAGTCCGTCTGTAGTCATCTGGGTCTCCATCCAATTATGTCATCACCACTCATCCCACAATGTAAGTCATGATGTCACTGAGACTGGAAAACAATCCTTCCACATCTGGTGTCAGGAGCAAACAGTCTGAATCTTCAAGGATGACAGAGCTAAAGTAAGTTTAAGTTTTGGCCAGAAAACAGTCCTAAAATATTTCTATTATATGTTTATCTTCTAATTATGGATTCATGGAAATTCTCAGTTTTGTTTGTATGGGTTTTTTTTTTCATTTTTATTGAACATTTCGAGCAGCAAATAACAATTACTTTTAAATTTTGGTTTAATCTGCCAGTCATTTCATCAAACAATTATTTAGTTAATCAACAAGCTCACAACATCTATAAGGCAGATATGGTGTGTAACACTGAAAGTTTCCACCACCACCTGTGTTGCATTATTTATTGAGGTTTGTAAGTCTGCAGTATATACACGCACCACTTCACACTAAATCTGAGTCACTTCCCTCTTTCAGTAAAAGAGAATAGCTCTTCATAGAAAGGGGTTTAATTGATTTCAGTTTGGTTTCCTTCTTCCTTTTTCACCTTTAAAAAAAGAAGAAAAAAAATATATACATATATTTATGTACATATAAATAAATAACCAGTTCTCACTAAGTGGATTTTCTTTTCCCTCGAAGCAGTTAAAGATTCAAAAGTCTGCACAAAAGTAATATTTCACTCCCTGTTAGCAGATTAACAATGAGTTTCCAAAGGTGTGTCAAACTGTCACTCGGCTTTGTAAAGACTAACAGGCGAGCAAATGAATATCATGTGGTTTTAAGCTGATGTGACTCCACTCCAGTTGTTGTTTTGTAATTTTGTTTGACTGGAGTCAGACTCCACGTCGGGTTTTAGCTGCGTCCCGCCACAGAGAGAGCGAGCAGGTTCAGAAAGCTGGAAGCATGCACTCTGCAACTATTTGAATTATGCCATTGACGTCAGCACAGTCATAAAGTAGACGGCTGCCCTTCCCCTGAAGTATTCCCTTGCCAGCAGGCCTGTTCAGCTCTGTGCAGATGGATTCAAACACTCTCTGCTTCACAGACAGGCCCTTTTGTTTGGGTACTTGGGAAGCTTTCGGACACCCCCCCACCACCACCACCACCACTGCCCCGCCAAAAAACACCACCATCACTGTGTCCTCTTTGTAAAACAGCACAGAAAGCTGTCTTTTCAAAATCAAGCCAGTGATAGACTTCAATAAAAATCTTCCTGATTATTATCAAGAAAGAAAGAAAACAGAGAAATGGTGGTTTAGTTGTCATTACTGTGTGGTAGCGTGTCTGATATATTTATTTATTTATTTGGCGGATTTACAATCGAAATATCTCTCCCTATTATAAAACCGCAGTTGGACCTAAAAGCCACATGCCTGTTTAGCTATTACTAGGGGGGAACTTGTATTTAATCTTGATTCAATCAGGAAGTTTCATTTAGCCAACATTGACAAGCACAATCAATCTTGTCCTGCACGCTCACCAGTGCCAACAGTCTTCATTGGCTCAATTTGATTTTGTTATGTGGTCTTGGAGGCACATATAAACGCACACACACACATATGGACACAGATACGCTGACTACACACACACACACACATACACACCATGCTTACCCATCATAAGGAGTCATGCTGTTTGAGGTCATTTGAGGTTTCCTTCAGCTGGTCTTCATATGTTGCCAGAGACACTGATCCTCCGTCGCACGCAAAACCCCCTTCGTCACAGAAACCCTCCGGTGCCTTTTCCTGCGCCGCTCATCGAGCCCGCTTCGTCTCGACGTAGACGTGGCGAGGCTTGGCTCCGTGTCAAGGCCTGCACACTAAATACGATTGAGATAATGTTAATAGGACAGCACTGTTTTTCTTGACACGAGTTCAACAACAGCTGGAAAAGTCTGAAGCCCTAAATGATTTCTTGCTTTGCGTCAGTAAAATGTTTTTCAATTATCAAAGCCAAGAAAGGGATGAAGCATGACCCGGCTGGTTACAATACATATCAAGCTCTGTGAGGGTTGTTTACTTCCTCATTATTTGACATTAAACCTGTGAAAGTGATATGAGCCCTGGTTTAGAGAGCTCATAGAGGTTGCTGCACCTTCCTTATTTTCAAGATGTGAAACAAGTGAACTGATAGCACCAACAGGAACACCTGAGTGACCTAAATACAAGATTTGTCTAATTTATGACAAGTGTGTCAAATGTAACAAAAGCCGCTCCTCCTTACTGACTTACGTACTTTTATGAGTTTCTTTCTCCCATGACAGAAATCGTACCCAGCTTGACAGATCTCTGTGTCCTTGAAGGACTCCGTGTTGATGTTTTTTTCTCCTGCAAAACATTGACGCAGCTCTCTTTGTCTGAAGCTCCCCTCTGCTCTCTGACCTGTCTTGTGACCTGAAAGCATGAGAGTGAAGCTCTGTGTCTCATCCAGCACACAAACATCCTAGAATTACATAATTCCCATTAGTGAAGGTCCAGCTTACTTTCTTACCCTCCTCGCCCACTCACCAAATTACCACAGAATGAAACCCCTCTCTTTATGGTGCTGCTTTGTTTTTCTTCCTGATATTTAAATTAACTTTTCTCCATGGGGGGAAAAAAACCTATTGGGTTTCATGCAAGAAAAAAAAGATACAGAACTTTAAATGACTTCAACCAGCAGCTGGTTAGTTTAGCTCAACATCAAAACAACTGTCAACTCTAAAGTTTGTAAGTTAACTTGTTACATTGTGAATCAATAAAAACAATAGCAATAAAATCTTTTGGCACAAATTAGAGCCCTGCTAAAGTTTTTGATGTTCATTCAGAAGATAAAAACTCAAGCAAATAAGGCAAACAAAAAATCTTCTGGGCTTTATGCCTTTTTATAATATATGTACAAACCCTATCATCACCTTTGAAGAGATTTAATGCATGAAAAGTCAGAAAAAGAAAGTCAGACAAATACTCTTCTTTTCCATAAAATTCACCTCATCATCAAACTTTTTTTGTGAATAAAATAAATAATCCCAGCAGCTGATTCATGTCAACCAGCAGCAGCTGTATACTGGCCCAGTCCTGATGCTTTTAGAAATTCCTGAATCCAGGTCTACCGCCGCGCCAACAGTAACGCTCTGTAATTCTAACTCGAGACGCTACTTTGAAACTTAAAAGGAGCATCAACAGTGACAGAAGTTTGGCTAACTGGGGTTCATGGCTCCTGTGATCCATGCTAATCAACCCGAGGGGCAAATGCCAGTCAGCATGACAATGAGGCCCATTCAGTCCAGTTAGTGCTGTTGCTCCCAATGTGGGAGTTCACCTCAGGTAACACAGACAAAGCCTGGTCTGTTGCCGTGTTTGTGCATATGTTTTTTGTGTGTGTACACATGTTTGAGGGTATAGAAGCTGAGAGTGAGAGTGAGACACTGTGGTGAGACGAAGCCAATAGGAGGGGGGGATATGTGAGAGTGAAAACAGATCGAGAGAGTGAGACAGAGTGCAGCTCAAGGACGAGACAGTGTTAGACTCACAGGTCCAAATAGGACAGACAAACAGCCTCATTGACGTCTTTCTGCTTTATCAGAGAAAGAAAAAGAGATGTAGAAACAGGTTTGGTTTTTTTTGACATCAGAACCTGACGACTGTGCAGATACTGAATACAGTGTGTAAGACAGACGCCTCAGGCCTCAGTGAACCTTCAGACCCTGTGGTGTCAGACTGTCTCTGAGCTCGGTTCACTCCTCACGTTATGCTTCTCACATTCACCTCCCACATGCGTAAATCACTGTGTATCTGTGTGTGTGTGTGTGTGTGTGTGTGTGAACAGCGTGCACGTGTGAATCGTGTGTGTGTTTGTGCCACAGTCTAATGTGCAATGCATGACATAGTGGGAAAAAACACTGTTGTGAAGTTGAGCAAACAAGATCAGCCGATCAGGGTAGAAATGTTGGCGTGGCTGTGAACAGGCATTTTCCAGATTTGTTTGATTTTACAAACAAAATACTTGATTGGAAAAAAATCTGCTGAGATGAGCCAAAATTAACTCAAAGCGAGAACAAATACCATAAATCCCCTAATATGGCCTCAATGTACCCAAACAGCCAAAATTAACTATTTGAGGTTTGTATAAGGGGCAAGAGTTGATTTTCTAATTGCTTCTTTTTGCCCAAAATAAAATCCCACTACTAGAAAATGACGCTTCCTCATTTGGCTTTTATTGTGAAATATTTGGAGGCACACTCTGTTTAATTTATTCACTGCTGTTTTCCCTCAGTCTGTATTTGGGGTCCAGCCATTGTTTCAATTATTGCCCCGGCCATTATTAAAGACCCAGCTCCAGATTAAATACTTTTATTTTTATGAAATACAGTATATACAAGTTATAAGGGGATTAACAAGTATGCCTCAACATCCTCAGTGTTTGGAGCAGAAATTAATACTATGGGAGAAAAATCATCCAACCTTTCTAATACAAAAACAATCTTGTTTAAAACAAAAAAAAAAATCACATCTCCAAAAAAAAAAAAAAAAAGTTCCCAATCCCAGATTTCATTTTCTCATGACACCTGGATTTAGACAGTTTGATTAACTCAATGGTGTCTTTTTGGTGTTATTCCAACCATTCGGCAAGGGATCTGGTATCACTTGTCAACCCTCTGGGAGTCTTTGCACAGATTTGTAGTTTTCCGCGTTGCTTTCCCACTGAGTTCTATAGTAAATCAGACAGGAATGTGTATGTTATGGGGAGGACAGGGAACACTATGTCCAAAGAGAGAGGGGGAGACGAGCCAGCAACAACCCTAAAGGGGGGTCTAACACTTGCAAACACACACACACACACACACACGGTTGCTGCATGTGACCCAGTCAAAGCACTTTTTGTTGGACATTTTGTGGTCACAACAGACTATATTTCAGTCTAAATGCAAACAGAGGAGCCACAAGTTGGACTAGAAGTCATGTGAGGGTGAATCTACCAAGTCAAACTGAATTGTACTGTATGCTCCCATCTTGTCTATCTAGTGACCACTTATAAACAGCCCTGCAAAAACTCACTTCTTGTCATCACAGTTTAATTCAATCTGCTTATCTAACATGAAGTATCAAATAAAATGGTGACAGATTGACTTCTTGGTGCTCAGAATGAAAAATAAAGTATAAAGTAAGAAATACTGAGCGTTATAGTTCCTTGTAGGTAGGTGTTTTTGGTTACATTGTAAAGATAAACACAGATTAAAGTAATCGATTACAAAATGAAGTCATGCATTGGAATTTACAGAGTTTACTTTGTGTCTCTGAGCAGACTGTTCTGAACGTCAGTGACGTTAAAGCTTAGTTCTCCACCTCAGTTCTTGCATAAGGGACAAAACGGCAATTGTACAACCTGGTAGCTTTGACACAACAGAGACAGAAGTATGAAAACATGTACTATTGCAACACATCAGAATTCTTAATCAGTGAATCAGCATCCTAAATGTGTCACAGTGCCGCTTCTGGAGGGTCACCACATGAAAAAGGCTACAATATGTTTTACCAGCACTGTGTCCCAGAGCTGTAAATTTCCCCGTTATGGCTTCATTAAATCCTTTTTGTCTATTGCAACAGAAAGTCCATGCGTTATTTCTCTCCCTCCTGTTTGTAATTCACAACCACAGCGCTACAAAATCATGATAGCATTTATTTGTAATCTAACACAGACTTGTGATGTCATTTTTGTCACTTCTCAGAACCCAGCTTACAGGATTTTTCAATGTAAAAAAAATTTTTAAAAAATGTCACATGGCTACTCATGGCTGGAGTCACTAAAACCACAAAGGCCGCCAACCTACTTAAAAAAAAAAAAAAAAAAATCTTGTCGATGATAGACTGTACATGTGAAGTCATAATTCGGCTCATAGATGTGAGAAAGCAACAACCCCTCCTGCCTCACCATACCATCTCTGGTCTTTGTTAGGAAGTGTTGTGTAACCGCACGGAGGGTTTCAGATCAGCTCATTCTCTGTTTCTTGTAAAGCAGGGGATGCAACTTAAGAATTTCTCTCTCTCTCTCTCTCTCTCTCTCTCTCTCTCTCTCTCACACACACACACACACACACACACACACACCCCCCCTCTCTCTCTCTCTCTTTTTTAA